>JAEOAE010003591.1:0-63266 GCA_036365155.1 Meriones psammophilus
CTTGGCATATTCACAGCTGCACAGGCCACAGATTGGCTTTAGAACACTGAATCCTGTGGTCCATTAGGTCACTGAGATAGCCTGATGGAGAACTGGAGGGTCTTTATAAGGAGGAAGAAATGGTTAGAGAGTTCTTCCAACTTCTGATCTCTGAGCCTGGAAAGCAATGGGGAGGTCTTCCAAACTTAATATTATAGGGATGAATCCCTCCCTATATGGTATACAGCAGCCCTAAAACAAGAAGGGAATCTCTCCACTCTTCACTGTACTCTAATAAGAGTTTTGTTCCTGTTATATTTTTTAAATTATTTTTTATTGTTTTATATTAATTTCAGTTTATTTATTTGTATCTCAGCTGTAGCCCCCTCTCTCATTCCCTTTCCATCCCCTCTCCCTTATCTCCTTCCTGCCCGTCTCTAAGTCCACTGATAGGGGAGCTCCTCCTCCCCTTCCATCTGGTCTCACTAGAACTGGCAGCAATGTCCTCCTCTGTGGCCTAGCCAGGCTGCTCCTCCCACAGGGGTGGGAAGGTCAAAGAGCTAGCCACAGAGTTCATGCCAGAGACAGTCCCTGTTCCCCTTACTAGGAAAACCCACTTGGACATTGAGCTGCCATGTGCTATGTCTGAGCAGGGATTCTAAGTTATATCCATGCATGGTCCCTGGCTGGAGAATCAGTCTCAGAAAATATCCTGTGCATAGATATATTTGGTCCTTATGGAGCGCCTGTCCTCTCCAGGTCTTACTAACTCTCTCTTCTTTCATGTGATTCCCTGCACTCTGACCAAAGTTTGGCCATGAATCTCAGCATCTGCTTTGATATACTGGTAGGTAGAGTCTTTCAGAGGCCCTCTGTGGTAGGCTCCTATTCTGCTTCTCCTTTTCTCCTACTTCCAATGTACATCCCATTTGTCTTTCTAAGTAAGGATTGATCTTCTTACCCCTGGTCCTCCTTCTTCTTTGGCTTCTTTAAGTGTACAGATTTTAGTATGTTTATCCAATCGTAGAGGTCTAGTATCCACTTATATGTGAGTATATACCATGTGTGTCTTTCTGTCTGGGACACGTAACTCAGGATGATCTTTTCTAGTTACCACCATTTGCCTGCAAAATTCATGATTTCCTTATTTTTAATTGTTGAGGAATATTCCTTGTGTAAATGTACCAAAATTTCGGTATCCATCCCTTCACTGAGGGACAACTGGTTTGTTTCCAGATTCTGGCTATTACGAACAAAGCTGCTACAAACATGGTTGAACAAATGTTCTTGTTATGCACTTGAGCATATTTTGGATATATGCCTAGGAGTGTTATAACTGGATCTTGAGGAAGCACTATTCCTAATTGTCTGAGAAAATGCCAGATTGATTTCCAAAGTGAGTGGTTGTACAAGTTTACATTCCCACCAGCAATGGAGGAAGGTTCCCCTTTCTCCAAAACCTCTCCAGCATGTATTGTTACTTGAGTTTTTGATCTTAGCCATTCTGATGGGTGTAAGGTAAAATCTCAGGGTTGTTTTGATTTGCATGTTCCTGGTGGATAAGGACATTGAACATTTCTTCAAGTGTTTCTCTGCCACTCTACATACCTCTACAGAGAGTTCTCTGTTTAGCTCTTTTCCCCCTTTTTTAATTACATTATTTGATTTGTTGATTTTTAAATTCTTTAGTTCTTTATATATTCTAGATATTAGCCCTATATCAAATATAGTGTTGGTGAAGATCCTTTCCCAGTCTGTAGGCTGTCATGTTGTTCTGACAACAGTATTTTTGCTTTTTACAGAAACATTTCAGTTTCATGAGGTCCCATTTGTTGATTGTTGCTCTTAGAGCCTGTGCTGTTGGTGTTCTGTTCAGAAAGTTGTTTCCTGTGCCAATGAGTTCTAGGCTCTTCCTCACTTTTTCTTCTAACCGATTTAATGTGTCTGATTTTATATTGAGGTGTTTAATCCACTTGGACTTTAGTCTTCTGAGTGATGATTAATATGGACCTGTTTTCATTTTTCTGCATGTAGACATCTCTTTGGACTAGCACCATTTGCTGAAGATGCTCTCTCTTTTTCTATTTAATGGTTTGGCTTCTTTGTCTAAAAGCTAGTATTGATATATGTGTGGATTTATTTCTGTGTCTTTTATTCGGTTCCATTGATCCTCCTTACTGTTTCCATGGCTGTACCATGCAGTTTTTATTACTATTGCTCTGTAGTACAGCTTGAGATCAGGGATGGAGATACCTCTAGACAATCTGTTGTTGTAAAATATCCTTTCCACAAATCTGGGTTTTTGTTTTTCATATTAAGTTGAGAATTTTTCATTCAAGATCTGTAAAGGATTGTGTTGTTATTTTGATGGGAATTGCATTGAATCTGTAGATTGCTTTTGGCAGAATGGCCATTTTCACTATGTTAATCCTACTGATCCATGAGCATGGGGATCATTTCCATCTTCTGATATCTTCTTCAATTTCTTTCTTCAGAGAATTGAGTTTTTTTTTTTTTTTTTTTTTTTTTTTTTTTTTTTTTTTCAAACATGTCTTTCATTTGCTTAGTTAGAATTACACCAAGGTACTTTATGTTATTAGTGGCTATTTTGAAGGGTATTGTTTCCCTAAATTCTTTCTTGGCCTTTTTGTCTTTGGTATACAGGAGGTCTTCTAATTTTTTTTAGTTGATTTTATATACAGTCACATTGCTGAAGGTGTTTATCAGCTGAAAGATTTTTCTGGTTGAATTTTTGGCCTCATTCATGTATACTATAATTAGGCTCATGCTGGGCGCTATTATATCATCTGCTAATAGTGATACTTTGGCTTCTTTCTTTCTGATGTGTATCTCCTTGATCTCCTTTAGTTGTCTTATTGCTTTATGTAGGACTTCAAGTACTATGTGGAAGAGATATGCAGGCAGCCTTGCTTTGTCCCTGATTTCAGTGGGATTGAGTTAAGTTTTCTCTCCATTGAGTTTGATGTTGGCTATAGGCTTGCTGTATATTGCCTTTACTATGTTTAGGTACCTGCCTTGTATCCCTGATCTCTCTAAGAATTTAAACATGAATGGGTGTTGGATTTTGTCAAATGCTTTTTGGTATCTAAAGAGATGATCATGTGGTTTTTCTCCTTCAGTTTGTTTATATGGTGGATTACATTGATGTATTTTCATATATTGAACCACCCTTGCATGCCTGGGCTGAAGCTTACTTGGTAATGTTGGCTGATATATTTTATGTGTTCTTGGATTCTGTTTGCACATATTTTGTTGAGTAATTTTGCATCAATGTTCATAAGAGAGATAGGTCTGAAGTTCTCTCTTTTGTTTGGTCTTTGTTTCGTTTAGGTATCAAGGTGATTGTGGCCTCATAGAATGAATTTGATAATGTTCCTTTTTTTTTTTATTTCTGGCATAATTTGAAGAGAATTGAGTTAGCTCTTCTCTGAGAGTCTTTTTAGAATTCTGCGCTGAAATCATCTTGCCCTGTGCTTATTTTTGAAGGGAAATTTTTGATGATTGCTTCTATTTCCTTGGGGGATATCAGACTCTTCAATCATTGTACCTGATCTTGACTTAATTTTGGTAGATGGAATCTATCAAGAAAAGTGTCCATTTCCTTTAGATTTTCAAATTTTGTGGCATATAGGCTTTTGTAGTAAGATGTAATGATTGTTTGGATTTCCTCAGTGTCTGTAGTTATGTCCTCTTTTTCATTTCTGTTTTTTTCTGATTTGGATAGTTTCTCTCTGCCTTTTAGTTACTTTGCTAACAGCTTGTCTATCTTGTTGAATTTCTCAAAGAACCAGCTCTTGATTTCACTGATTCTTTGAAATTTTTTATTTATTTCTAATGTATTGAATTCTGCCATGATCTTGAGTTTTCCAGATGTATACTCCTCTTGGGTGTGTCTCTGCTCTTTTTTCCCCCAAGGACTTTCAGGTGAGCTATTAAGTTGCTTGTATGAGATGTTTCAAATTTCTTCTTGAAGGCATTTAGTGCTATGGGCTTTCCTGTTAGCATTGTTTTCGTTGTGTTCCATAAGTTTAGGTATATAGTGCCTTCATTTTCATTGAATTCTAGGAAGTCTTTAATTTCTTTTCTTATTTCTTCCCTAACCTAGCTGTCATTGAGTAGTGAGTTGTTCAATTTCCATGTTTGTGTAGGCTTTTTGCTTTTCCCATTGTTATTGAGGTTCACCTTTAGTGCATGGTGCTCAGACACGATACAATAGATTATTTCAATCTTCTTGTATCTGTTGAGGTTTGATTTCTGACCAACCATATGGTCTGTTTTGGAGAAGGTTCCATGAGGTACTGAGACAAAGGTACATTTTTTTGTGTTAGGGTGAATGGTTTTGTAGATGTCTGTTAGGTCCATTTGTTTCATGACCTCGGTTAGAGTCATTGTTTTTATGTTTAATTTCTGTTTTATTGACCTGTCCTTTTATGAAAGTGGGGGGTATTAATGTCTCCCACTACTTAATGTATGGGGATCTATGTGTGAATTAAGTTTTATCAAAGTTTATTTTATAAATGTGGGGCCCTTGCATTTGGGATGTAGATGTTCAGGATTGTAACATCATCTTGGTGGAATTTTCCTTTGATGAATGTGAAGTGCCTTTCCCCATCTCTTTTGATTAATTTTGGTTGAAATTCTATTTTATTCGATATTTGAATGGCTATTCCTTCTTGCTTCTTTGGTCCATTTGCTTGGAAAACCATCTTCCAGCCCTTTATTCTCAGGTAATGTCTATCTTTGTTATTAGATGTTTTTCTCTCATGCAACAGATTGTTTGGTCTTGTTTAAGCATCTATTATTCATTCTGAAATAAGACTCTAACTTTAAACTTTGGACCTCTCAGGATCACATTTCATTTTATAGAAGTATACAAAGAATATTTTTAATTAAAATGGACTTTTTAGGACCTATATGTTTTTATTCTATGCTTTTTATGTTCAATGTTAATATTATGAATGTTAAAAACAAAACAGAAAATGTTTTTAGGGTATTTAACTTCTTTTAGTTTGATCACAGTGTACTGTTTTATTTCTTTAATTTTGAAATGCTTCTATTTTTACACATTGAATGTTTTCTTAATTATTTAAAGGAAAAAAATATATATAATCTTACATCTTATAAAAACTCGATGTTTACCAGTAGCAAAAATTATTAAATGGAGAGAAATAAAGTGTTCTGAAAACACATAGACATTAGTTATTAGTCCCATCCAAAAGTGATATATTTGATGTTCAACTGTATTCACCATTGTACAATCAAATGAAAATAATCAATAAAATCAATTAAAAATGTATAGTTCAAGTCTTCAAGTGCCTGTGGAGTTGTGTACAGTTTCAATTACTGTGCAATTGTCATGTAAAATATAGAGACAAGTTGCTATGGATCCACACCCCTCTATCTTCCCAGTGTTTTGCACCTCACTATCATTCTTGAATTAATGTCATGACCTGCAAACTTGCTACTATCAATTTCTTACTGTAAAAGTTTTGCTTTGATTAGGTTGACTAAGAAATGTTCAAATCTCCTTCTTTCTGCAAAAATGAGACTTTTACAGCATTTCATCCAATATTTCTAGTCTTCGTTTATGACCACTCAATTATTATGTTGGCTCTGACTTCTAGGTTTATGTCCCACATTTTCAGTGTTCTTGCCTTGTTCCTAGACTATAAGAAATTTTATAAAATTTTCTGTAATAGGTATATTGTTATTTTCAAGATATGCTTGGACTGATTTCATTTTAATCCATTGATTTCTCATTTTAACTAATTTGTTGGGTCAGTTTTTATGAGCAATAAAAGTAGAAGTTAAGTCTCTATGTGGTCCAGACAGTTATTGTGAATTGATATTTAGTAGAGACAACTGTGGAAGAGGCATGGTATACAGGGTTATGCTAGCATTCTGATTATTGATGGATAGTGATGAAATATTCATACTCTCTTATCATCCCTTATCACCTTCTGTCATTGCCAATGTGTCAGTGTGTCATATCTGAGAGAGGTGAGGGAGGAAAAGAGGGAGGGTGCAAGAGAGAAAGGGAGTCATGCATCCTGTGAGATCTGTATCTGAGAAAGGAAATACAATTTCCAACTTCCATTTGTGTGGACGAGTATTTATTTCTTTGTAAAAGCCATAATTTTGTAGGAGAAACTGTACTGGTACAGTACAGTACATTACTGGACCTGCAGAACACGGATATACAAATTTAGTACCAAGGTCTGGTGCCCTGATATTACCGTAATAGTATTTTCACACATGGATGCTGAAGACTGGACTAGCACATTTTTCTTTGAAAGGAAGAGACAGATATATAAGTGGACAGTGGTCTATAATTAAATTATAAACCCTCAGGTGCTCTGAAACCTGAACACAACCTAGAACACAGCCATAAACTATCAGTGCTAAGAGTGCTTGGTGTTGTATAATATCGGCTCAAGGTTCTCAGGAACTAGTTAAATCTGCCTGATGTTTAGAAGACTGGCTTCAATCACAAAACACTGGAACTATAAAGTCTATAAAGAGGGTGAGAAATGTAGCTACACATGGGTCAGCAAAAAAGATTGCATTTGGAACATAAGCAACAAGAGGGAGATTAGCTTAGCCCTGATGTTTCTAGAGATCATGGACACAAAGAATGAAAAAGACTACCAGATCTCACTTCCAAAGTCTTGAAACACTACAGGGACAGGCGAAATACTCACAACATTCCTGCCATGGGTGGTAGTGGGTGGAGTGGATCATCACATGTCTGGATGAAACACGTAAGATCTTGCATTTGCCCATTTTCCCTCCTCAATCTTTCAAACAAAAATTGTTTGATCTTAAATTCAATTTAGCAAGAATTTTTATGTGAAACTTTCATAATGTGTTCTGTAGTGATGTGAGCATGAATCCAATGACTGAGATGGAAGGAATTACAGATGTTTTGTAAAGTCTTGGTACCTATTAATACCATCTATTTATATAAAGTAGGGTATCAGAATGGCTGTTTGTTGCTGTTTAACTTCTTGAGTTCTTTATATATTCTGGATATTAACCCTCTGTCAGATATGGGGTTGGTGAAGATCCTTTCCTAATCTGTATGCTGTCACTTTGTTCTGATGACACTGACCTTTGCTTTACAGAAGGTTTTCAGTTTCATGAGGTCCAATTATTGATTGTTGCTCTTAAAGCCTGTGCTGTTGTTGTTCTGTTCAGGAAGTTGTCTCCTGTGCCAATGAGTTCTAGGTTCTTCCCCACTTTTTCTTCTAGCCAATTTAGTATGTCTGGTTTTATGTTGAGATCTTTGATCCACTTGGACTTTAGTTTTGTGCAGGGTGATAAATACGGATCTATTTTCCCATTTTCTGCATGTACTTATCCAGTTAGACCAGCACCACTTGTTGAAAATGCTGTCTTTTTTCTACTGTATGGTTTTGGCATCTTTGTCAAAGATCAGGTGTCCATATGTGTGTGGGTTTATTTCTGGGTCATTTATTTGATTCTATTGATCCACCATTCTGTTTCTATGCCAGCACCATGCAGTTTTTATTATCATTGCTCTATACCACAGCTTGAGATTAGGGGTGGAAATACCTCTAGAAGATCTTTTATTGTAGAGGCTTGTTTAGCAATTCTGGGTTTCTTGTTATTGCATATGGAGTTGCGAATTTTTCCTTCAAGTTCTGTAAAGAATTATGTTTGTAATTTAATGGGATTTGCATTGAATCTGTAGATTGTTTTTGATGAGATGGCCATTTTTACCATGTTAATCCTGCCAAGCCATGAGCATGAGAGATCTTTCCATCTTCTGATAGCTCCTTCTATTTCTTTCTTCAGAGACTTGATGTATTTTTTTTTCATACAAGTCTTTGACTTGCTTGATTAGAGTTAAACCAAGGTACTTTAGGTCATTAGTGGCTATTGTGAAGTGTGTTGTTTCCCTAATTTCTTTCTCAGCCCATTTCTGTTTCGTATAAAAGAGGTTACTTTTTATTTATATATATATATATATATATATATATATATATATATATATATTTTATATATATATAATTTTGTATCCAGCCACTTTGCTGAACGTGTTTGTCAGCTTAACGCATTGCACATTATATTTTTTAGGCTTACTTATTTACTTTCCCAGGATAAAATATGTATTCCTGCTTTACTTACTAGAATTCAGAAACTTCCCCATATAAATCTATAGAGAAGGAAACAATGCAGATTTTCCTATAAATTCTACAGAAATGGGAATGATCTCTTTTACAGCAAAAGTTAATTTCAAAGATCTATAGTTTACAATGCTATGACATATAGTATGATGCATCCATCATATATCTAACCCAGAGAATAAAAAAAAAAATACTGTCCTAATTTTTTTTTTTTTTTTTGTCTTTCTTTCTTTCTTTCTTTCTTTCTTTCTTTCTTTCTTTCTTTCTTTTTCTTTCTTTCTTTCTTTCTTTTTCTTTCTTTTTCTTTCTTTCCTTCCTTTCCTTCCTTCCTTCCTTCCTTCCTTCCTTCCTTCTTCCTTCTTTCCTTCGTTCCTTTCTTTCTTTTTCTATTTATTTATTACAATTTATTCACTTTGTATCCTGGCTTATCTCCCTCAAGACCCACCTTCCTCCCTCCTCTTCTCTCCTTGCCTCTCCCCTAGTCCACTGATAGGGGAGGTTCTCCTCCCCTACTCTCTGACTCTAGCCTATCAGGTCTCATCAGGACTCTGGCCTGGCTAGGTTGCTGCCCCAGGGGCAGGTGATCATGGTCCCATTTTTTTTCTCATTATATAAATTCCTAGTCTTTAAATGCCTTACAATAAGCTTTACAAGATCACTCGTTACTGCAGTGAGTTAATCTTACAAAGTTTATAGGTGAGAAAGTCTTGTAAAGAAAGAAATGTACAACAGTGTGTGAATGGACAACAATGTGTGAATGGATCTTCGGTGTGGTTGCTTTTAACTCTTTCTTCATCCAAGTAGAGCTTCAGTTGAATATCACCGTTGTCTCATTAGGTCCATCTCAATCAAGTGAGTAGGAAAGCACTCATTTTATTACTTACATTTAGACACTTTGTCAATCAAACAAGTATCATCCTCAGTACTGGGTAAACACTGTAATTTTTCACCACCTGTCTCAACACCTTGAGCTTTTACATTTAATAGAGTCATCTGTTTCTTTATGTCACCCCCTCAATATAGGTATTTTAAAGCTGCTTCTGTCATCCCTACTTAAACATGATGTAAATATGTTTGCATATCTCCTCATTTGAAGGTAAAGATCAGCTTGCACATGTCTCAATGTTTCTGCTTGCATATGAGCTGCAGTTCTCTCACTCCCTTGGTTTTATGATCATTTCAGATATTTTTAAGGCAAGTGAAAAAAATACAATGGGAATATTGAGGCACTAACTCTGCAAGGAATGAGCTATAGTGTACTGTTCTGCAAACAATTTCAGATTAGGACAGGTCACCTGAGCTAATCATAGGCATAGGAAGCATAAGCTAAGAAACATTCCTCAGGTCCCACCATCTATCTGCAAATTTCATGATTTCCTTATTTTTCATTGCTGAGTAATACTCCATTGTATAGGTGTACCACAGTTTCTGCATCCATTCTTCAGTTGAGGGGCATCTGGGCTGTTTCCAGCTTCTGGCTATTACAAATAAAGCTGCTTCAAACATGGTTGAGCAAATGTCCTTTTTGTGTACTTGAGCCTCTTTTGGATATATGCCCAGGAGTGATATTGATGGATCTTGGGGAAGTGCTATTCCTAGTTGTCTGAGAAAGCATCAAATTGCTTTCCAGAGTGGTTGTACAAGTTTACATTTCCACCAGCAGTGGAGCAGGGTTCCCCTTTCTCCCCAACCTCTCCAGCATGTGTTGTCACTTGAGTTTTTGATCTTGGCCATTCTGATGGATCTAAGGTGAAATCTCAGGGTTGTTTTGATTTGCATTTCCCTAATGGCTAATGAGGTTGAGCATTTCTTTAAGTGCTTTTCTGCCATTCGGTATTCCTCTACAGAGAATTCTCTGTTTAGCTCTGTTCCCCATTTTTTAAGTGGATTACTTGGTATGCTGCTTTTCAGCTTCTTTAGTTCTTTATATATACTGGATAGGAGTCCTCTATCAGATAAAAGGTTGGTGAAGATTTTTTCCCAATCTGTAGGCAGTCGCTTTTTGTTGATGACAGTGTCCTTTGCTTTGCAGAAGATTTTCAGTTTCATGAAGTCCCATTTATTGATTGTTGCTCTTAGAGCCTGTGTTGTTGGTGTTCTGTTCATGAAGTTGTCTCCTGTACAAATGAGTTCTAGGGTATTCCCCACTTTTTTTCTAGCCAATTTAATATGTCTGGTTTGATGTTGAGGTCTTTGATCCACTTGGACTTCAGTTTTGTGCAGGGTGATAAGTATGGATCTATTTTCATTTTTCTACATGTAGACATCCAGTTGGGCCAGAACCATTTGTTGAAGATGCAATCTTTTTTCCATTGTATGGTTTTTGCATCTTTGTCAGAGATCAGGTGTCTATAAGTGTGTGGGTTTATTTCTGGATCCTCTGTTCGGTTCCATTGATCCACCATTCTGTTTCTATGCCAGTACCATGCAGTTTTTAAAACTGTTGCTCTATAGTACAACTTAAGATCAGGGATGGAGATACCTCCAGAAGATCTTTTATTGTAGAGGATTGTTTTAGCAATTCTGGGTTTCTTGTTATTCCATATGAAGTTGAGAATTTTTCTTTCAAGGTCTGTAAAGAATTGTGTTGGTATTTTGATGGGAATTGCATTGCATCTGTAGCTTGCTTTTGGTAAGATGGCCATTTTTACTATGTTAATCCTACCAAGCCATGAGCATGGGAGATCTTTCCATCTTCTCACATCTTCTTCTAATTCTTTCTTCAGAGACTTGAAATTTTTTCATACAAGTCTTTAACTTCCTTGGTTAGGGTTACTCCGAGGTACCTTAGGTCATTTGTGGCTATTGTGAAGGGTGTTGTTTCCCTAATGTCTTTCTCAGTGCTTTTTTCTTTTGTATACAGGAGGGCTACTGATTTTTTTGAGTTAATTTTGTATCTGGCCACTTTGCTGAAGGTGTTTATCAGCTGTAGGAGTTCCCTGGTAGAGTTTTTGGGTCACTCAGGTATACTATCATATCATCTGCAAATAGTGATAATTTGACTTCTTCCTTTCCAATTTTTACCCCTTTGCTCTCCTTCAACTGTATTATTGCTCTAGCAAGGAGTTCCAGAACTATGTTGAAGAGATATGGAGAGAGTGGGCAGCCTTGTCTTGTCCCTGATTTCAGTGGGATTGCTTTAAGTTTCTCTCTGTTTAGTTTGATGTTGGCTATAGGTTTGCTGTATATCGCCTTTACTATGTTTAGTTATGTGCCTTGTATCCCTGATCTATCCAATACTTTAAACATGAATGGATGTTGGATTTTGTCAAATGCTTTTTCAGCATCTGGGAGATTATCATTTTTTTTTTTTTTTCTTTCAGTTTGTTAATATGGTGGATCATCCTGAGTGAGTTGTCCCAGAAGCAAAAAGACACACATGGTATATACTCACTCATATAGACATACAACATAGGACAAACCCACTAAAATCTGTGCATCTAAAGAAACTAATCAAGAGAGAGGACCCTAACTAAAACGGTCAATCCCCATCCTAAAAGGCAAAGAGGATGGACATCAGAAGAAGAAGAAAACAGGAAACAACCTAGGAACCTTCTACAGAGGGCTTCTGAAAGCCAGAAGAAGATAACAGGAAACAAACTAGGAACCTACCACAGAGGGCCTCTGAAAGCCTCTGCCCTACAGAATATCAAAGAAGATGCTGAGCCTGATGGTCAACTGTTGGGCAGAGTGAATGGAATTTTATGTAAGAAGTGGGAAATAGTAAGAGCTGGAGAGGACAGGGTCTCCACAAGGAGATCAACAGAACAAGAAAATTTGAACACAGGGAACTTCCCAGAGACTCATACTCCAACCAAGGACTATTCATGGAGATGACCTAGAACCTCTGCACAGATGTAGCCCATGGCAGTTCAGTGTCCAAGTGGGTTACATAGTAATGGGAAGAGGGACTGCCTCTGACTTCCCTGATTGGCCTGTTCTTTGATCACCTTCCCCTGAGGGGGGAGCAGCCTTACCAGGCCACAGTAGAGGACAATGCAGCCACTTTTGATTTGAACTAATAGACTAAGATCAGAAAGGAGAGGAGAACCTCCCCTATCAGGGGACTTGGGGAGTGGCATGCATGCAGAAAGAGGAGGGAGGGTGGGATCGGGAGGGGAGGAGGGAGGGGCTTATGGGGGGATACAAAATGAATAAAGTGTAATTAATAAAATAAAAAAAGAAACATTCCTCAGAATTTAGGAGTACCTACTCAGCATCTTACTCTTCTTAGCCCCACATCCACAGTACCCTGATTTGGTATTGAGCACATGCCCCACTTTCTTAAAATGGAACTATTTCAGCATTTTGCCTCATGGTGATCCCATGGATCAATGGCTCAATTTCTCTTTATTCAACCTCATATCTTGTTTTGACCATTATTATGGTTGTCAATATTATGTTTGTTTATGAATTACACATTTTACAGGTGTATGCTCTCACCTTAACTGCACACACACACACACACCACACTATATATTTTTTTCTTGATGAAATTTGTCCCCTAAATTATTTCTCTTCCCTATATGATTTCCATTTACTGCTCAAATCTTACTGTGTGAGATGGAAATTGGTAGAAAAATAAAGAAACCAGTCAAATGCCCTTTAAAACTATAAGAACTGACTATTTTTAGAGCAGTGGATCTCAACTTTCCTAAAGCTGTGACCCTTTAATACAGTTTCTCATGTTGTGGTGACCCCTAAATGTAAAATTATTTCCTTGCTACTTCATAACTGTACTTTTGCCACTACTATGAATCACAATGTAAACATCTAATATTCAAGATATCTGACATGTGTCCTCTATGAAAGGGTCATTGGATTCCCCAAGGGGTCATAAGAATCCCTCCTTTAGAACCAGGTGAGCAAACCTGAAACATTAAAAGTTACTGTCACCTTCAACATTGTTTTTAGAGGGATTTATATTTCTCCTCATGCTTTTACTGTTTAAGCACACAAATGGTTTGTTTAATCACACAGCTGGAATCTTTCCAGTAAGATGGGCCATTTTCTTTTAGCAGTGCCTGATGGAATATTTGAAGCTAAGAAAAATTTCCAACTCTCTTGATCCCCTGGAGGAGATTGGGTTTTTCAGTCTCATGGTTACATTACTGTTGGACTAGTTAGTCACCCACACTTTCCTTCCCTTTCATCAATTCCCTTTGCCATTGTGATATAAATTCTAATGCATAAACCTGAAAGTAAGCAGAAATGGAACTTTTTATTTGAAATGTATTATAAATATAAGATGGAAAAGAAACAGGTGTTTCACAAAAGGAAGAAGAGCTCAATAAGTGAGATGAGCAATTTAATTTTAGAAACTGATGTGTTTCTTGAATTCTTCCATATTACCAGAGTGTTGGAAGTGAAAAAAGAAGTGGCATGTGCAGCAAGTTTAAAAAACAAAAAACAAAAGAAAACAAAACACCCAAAAGTTTGTAGTTACATTTCTTTTCCTTGAAAGAGTTATTTCTAAAATTGAAGAATAGAGGAAAGAACACAGGATTTTAGTTTCCGAAGGTATAACTTGGAATCTGTTATTCACTCTGCAGAGCTATGGACTGATTCAAGCTATTCAGCTTTTGTATACCATTTAACTTTCGTACTATTTTCTTTTCCTATTACTTTGGGGGTTAAAGAATGCACGGGTTGTTTGAAAGCCTTGAGCAAAACATGTTAGTTCTCTAGGACTGTTATTGAGACCTAGAATGTTAACAAGTGAACTCTACTAGTATTTTCATTTGTTTTTCGTAAGTGATACACTGCAATGGCAACTTCTTGCTTTTTCTTTATGTTGTTACTTAAATAGAGCTTGTTAAATTTCTTACATACAACTATATATATTTGTTTGTTCATTATACAAAAACAATAACCATAATAGGCCTATGAGATGAGTCAGTCAGCAAAGGCATATAGACCCATGTTCTCTCCTGGGACCCAAACATTGGAGGAAGAGGGCTGACTCCCTTAAGTTATCCTGTGACCTCAATATGTGTCCTATGGCACGTATGCACTATAACACACATGGTACAAAATAAATAGATAACATTAATAAACAATAACTACAGCAAAGATAAAGGGAAGAAGCATAGATGAAGAGAAATCCATAGCAAACTAAATAAATAATATATATTTAGAAAATATAAAAAAAAAAAATATGGCAATTTTTGAAAATTATCCTTGACTTTGCCTTTCCTGACAGTGATGATGACCACATAAATGAGATAGATTTCCACAGCAGTTCCCTTGTGTGATGGTTATTCTTGATTTTCAATTTGACTATATCTGTAATGAGAAAATTCTAAAAATGAAGGACACACCTGTGAGCGATTTTTGTTAATTTTAATTAGGAAGATTCCCTTCTAATTTAATCTTTGAAGTAGGAAGACACTTCTTTAATCCAAATCTTTTGAACTTTGAAAAGATGTGCCGTTAATCCAGATCTAGAGGAGGGAGGACACATCTGTAATCTGGACCACACCTTCAACCAGAAGCCTATATAAGGGCATAAAAGAAGGAAGGTTTTGCTCTTTGCATGCTTAATCTTACTTCACTAGCAAGTCTGTTCCTTCACTGGCATTAAAGCCTACTCCTTCAGAATTCTAGCATTTATTGAATATCAGTGGAGACATCCAGCCTTGTGTATTGAGCAACATCTGTATTATTGGATGTTCTGTTTATAGCCATCCATGTTAGAGTAGTATGACCACAGCCTGTAAGACCCCTTTACATATATATGTGTATACATACATACAAATATATGTATACAGAACATTATATGTGTATGTATAATGTATTAGATTATATATGTATACACACAAATACAAATATATATATATATTTGTGTGTGCACATCTATAATATTTGTACACATACACACACATATATATATATACATATATATATATATATATATATATATACATACATATATATATATATATTGTTCTGTTACCCTAGAGAACTATGACTAATGAATCTTGTTTCTAAAATAATTCAAGGACAACCAAGTTTCTTCTTGGGCCTGCAGCCAGGCTATTGTCATCTGGATGGTTGCTGGCCAGAGTTTTTCCTAATTGAATCATTCAATCTCTACCAGTTGTGTGATCATATCAAAGTTTAGAACTTAGTAATATAAACACCATCCTTAACAACCCCCTGATGACTGGTAATGGTAGTGGGGCATTGGGGTGTGGGATATAAAGAGAGGCGTAAGTTAGTCTTCTTTTTAATATATTCATGAACCCAAGTCTAGACAAATTTCTTGCCTTTTTTTTTTTTTTTTTTTTGTAGATAGGATTTCTCTCTCTGAAGAACTTCAACAGTTTACATTGTGTTGATACTATAGCTTAATTTCTCTTTATTCAGCCTTATATAATGTTTCCAGTGTGTGTGTGTGTGTGTGTGTGTGTGTGTGTGTGTGTACATACACACATACACAAGCATGTATTAGCACATGCCTGTGTATGTTTGTTCATATGTGTGTGTGCAAATGTGTGTTTGTGTGGTATGAGAGAACAAGATAGAATGAGAGATCTAAAAGAGAGAGTGGTTAGTGGAATATTTTTCACAGTTAGTAGGAATATTTTTCAGAGGTGATTATTAGTGATTTTTTTTAAAGATGTTAAGAGGTTATGATTTTAGAGGCTGGAAAGAAGGCTCAGAGTTTAAGAGCACTTGTTTGTTTTGCAGGTGGCACCCAATCATGTTTCACTCCAGTTCTATGTAACCTAACACTGTCATTTGGCCTCAGAGGGCACCAGGCAGGCATGCATTGGTATGCTTATATATACACAGATAAAACATTCATACACATATATATATATATATATATATATATATATAATATATATATATAATAAAAAGATGTGGTGGTTTAGATACTAAATGCCTCCCACAGGTTCATGTGTTGAACACTGGTTCTCTGTGGATGGTATTATTAGGGACATGATCTGGAAAACTTTCTAAGTGGTAGTTGCAGGAAATAGGTCACTGAATACATGCCTACAAAGCCCACACTTTGTCCTCAGTATCCTCTTTGCTCTCTGTTTTCAGTTCCTCATGAAGTGAACAGCTTCCTTCTTAACATTCATGAACTCCAATAATTTTGACCTATTTAAAAATCTGTGACATTGTTTGAAACTTATATACTCAAATGCCCTTGGTACATGGCATGCACATTCAGACTTGACTATGTGAAGCCACAGAAATCCTGATTTTACTATTGATGCTGATATAGGATGATTTCCTCATTTACTGTGACATGCTCATTTTTAAGCCTCTGCCCTGGAATGGACTTGCAGGGAGATCTCAGGTCCAGACTTTTTTTTTTTTTTTTTTTATTTCATCCCAATGTTTCAGTATTTATTCATTTTTTTTTCCTGTCTTCACTCTCTAAATCACCATGGGATGGGAATTCATCCTTGGGAAAAATAAGATGGAGAAACCACCATGACTTTTCAGGCTAAGGCTTAGAAATAAGGAGATTGTTTGCATTCTCATCTTCATTACCACCTGGTGGGTGTTATTTCTATTTTACCCAAGCCTGGCTTGATGAACTAACGAATTAAATAGTTTCATTAATGCAGAATTCCAGATACAGAGTAATAAACAATTGCACATGACTTCAGAACAGTAGCTTCCTCTAAGGAGTCATGATTGTTGTTTCAAGGGCAGCTCTCAGTGAATAACCTACACTAGAAATTTATTATTAGAATTACTAACTGCACTAACTAGGTACAAGACCTTCTTTCCCATAACCCTGCTTTTCTTTAATTTTAGACTTGTTCAGTTTTTTGTTTATTAGTCAAAGTTGGAGGCTCTTTCTCTTCTTCTTTTTTTTTAATGAAATGTTAAGCCATAAACATAACTGTGACATCCTACAAGTGTTTGCAGCTTCTGAAAACTACAAGGTAGTTCCTACATATGCAAATTAAATTAGTTGTACCTGTGTCTTTCAGAAAAAAAGACAATATTTATGGGTTCTGCTTATTTTGATTACAACTTGTTTCATTGCATTTAAAGTATGTAGAAAAGAGCTTTCCAATTAACTCAGAGATACAATGATCCAGTCTAGAGAAAAGAACATTGCAATGTAGATCTGAAAGTTTGGATTTCAGCTTCAACCCTGCCTAGAAGATAGCATGATGGTTATCTCTTTCAAAAATGCAATAGTAAAGTGACCACATGGTTTTATTGGTGGTCCATTATGAGAGAAAAATAACACAGGGAAAAAAAAAAAAAAAAAAAAAACACTTTATAAATCTTAGAGTATTACGAAACTGTCTTTCAGGTCCATTTTCCAGGACTTTTTGATATTTTCACTAAAATGAACAGATTTAGTTTCAAAGGTAATTTTCTAATTTTATTTGCCTTCCTAAAATACAATATATATTAAGATGCTTTCTATGTTTGAAATGGTTGGTCCCTCTACAGAAAATCATGGAAATTATAAAACCGGAAATCCCATGTAAATTTAAGTTGATTTGTGCTTTTGTCATGTCTCAGGTTTTGTATAGCTGGGTTATAGGGCTATTAATTCACTGTGCAATGTTTCATGACTATGACGCAGCTAATACCTTTCTTGAAACATTTAGAAATTGTGCTATCTTCACTTTTTTCAGGATAAAGAGAAGGCAGAAAGGTCTTCAGTGTGTTAGAACCTTAAGGATTGGTGGTCAAGGGAATCACATGTATCCTTACTTTTTCACATGCTCCCAGTTTATCAGCCTTCAACTCCAAAAGAGACCATTCTTTCAAAATTGAGTGTTCAGAACTAGTTTTTGGTTTGTTTTCTTTTAAGTTTTTTATTTGTTTGTTTTTTCGGAGTGTGGACAAAAAACATTCCCTTTTTCTGTGGTTTATTTATTTTTTGACTGGATTATGAGGTGTAAGGATTTAGAGGCGCAGAGGAAACATTATTTGTATGTTGATTTTAAAGAAAAAACTAATTTGAGCAAAAAGTGCAAAGATACTAGACAGTAAAGAGATTTGTAAATAATTATATGAAAATTGTTCGTAATTCTTCTTTTTAAAGATAATATAATTTTATATCTTCTTTACTTTTTACCCTTCCCATTGTTTAGTCAAAGCTGTGTCTGTGTCTTGGAAAGAGTAGGATATTATGTGACATGCCATTAGGCAGGATATTCTTTCTTCATAGAAGATATTTGACCTGTCTCCAAGCAAACTCTGCTGTGCAAAGTGATTTTTCGTGGTTTTGGTTTATTTGTTTTTTTTTTTATTAGTAGGCCACCATTTAATTTCCTAAACATTTTTTTTACTGGGCATTAAAGTTGTTGGCAATATTTCATTGTGTTATAAAAAGTTGGGCTTTGAGCAATGTTATTTAATCTATAAAACAAGGCCAAGACAGTTTACTTCACACACTTTATTTGAGAAATGCATAAAATAAAATTTGAGGCAATTGCAATAACACATATTGATACAAAACTTTTCATGTCATTTAGGTTTTCAAATGATTTGTCACATGGCCTAGACCTTCATGTTTGATATTTTTTTCTCTGCATCTATGCATATGCCAATCTCTTTCAAAATACTTCAGTTTCCTTTTATTATATTTATATTTTTCTGATATTACTGGGTTTTGTTTTCAACAACTATGCATAGATGACTTTCCTTTGTTAGGCACAGTGCTTAAGGCTAGATGTAATCAGTGCCATACTAGAGCTGGCATTTTTTTTTTTGCTGTGAACGTTGCACTTTCTTTTGTATTATTTTATTTTTTTTTTTTATCAGTTACATTTTATTAACTCTTATCCCAGCCGTGTCCTATGCATAGATGACTTTTTCCTTTGTTAGGGACCTCCTCCCCATTCATCTGATCCTGTTTTATGTAATCTTCAGACTGGCTGCAGTGCCATACTAGGACTGCTCCTCCCTTGGGGGTGGGGAGACAAAGAGCCACATTGATGAGACTTGAAATAGAGTCTTTGTTCCCTCACTTTGGGAAACCAATTGGTTACTGAGCTAACAGGCTAAAGAAATGAGGTTAATGGTTATATCCATAGAATGAACTTAAATGTCAGAGGAGTCTAGCTTATTGTTATATTGTTCTTGTAGAATGTATCAAACATAGTAAAAAAATGAGTAATTAGAGAATGAACTTTGATTATTATATTGTTCTTGTGGAATGTATACAATTTATTGATTCATGCTGATTTCTCTACCCCACTTTCTGGTTTCAATCTGGACATTGCATTGTGATGCTTATTCTAAGCACTACCTATTTCAAGTCTGTGTAAACATGCCACCATTTGTTCTCTGTATTGCCAATAAAACAATCAGCCAGTACTGAGCAATGGAGAGAATAGGGTGGGACATCCTGTTCCAGAAGGGAGGAGAAAGAAGTGAGTGGTAGGAGAGAGATCTGAGATGAGAAGCCTTGGAACCACCAGGAGAGACGAAACTGGAATTAAGATATGACTAAAAGAGTGTATAATGTAGGAAATCTGAATGGGAGGAAGCTATGAAGACTTTGCTCAGCATTGTGCTCTAGGTTAATTAAATAAATCCTAGTCTCTGTGTGGTGGTCTGGGTATGCAGTTCGTTTAGGAATAACTGTGATTTAACTAAAAGGTAACATTAAATATTAATAATCAACAACACTAGCTTCTAAAAAAGTGTCCAAGAAAGGCCTTTCTGGAGAAATGGCATCAAAACTAGGATATGCACAAGAGGAATGAGAATACATAAGAAACACACAGGCAGGGAAAGAAAAGGAACTGTAGTAATAATGTTTGCGCTGTGACAGATGACTGAAAAACAATGGAGTTAGGAATCAGTATACAATGAGAGATTTCATGCTGAAAACAATGAGCTTGGGCTGGAGTCACATATGCCATTGAAGTCCCTAATAGTTCAGTTTAACTTGAAGCTTCCATCAATTCATGATGTGTTAACTGATGAGGCAAAATGATCTTTAAAACATCCTTTTTCTTGGTATTCCTCTTAGTAACATAATTTTTTAATCATTATGATACCGAGGTTTTAATTTTAATGTAAAAGAATCTTAATGAGTTTAGAAATTTTCATATATATTTTCAAATATGGAGAAGTAGAACTTGAATTTTGATGGGAAAATTCTACCTATTCTTCATCTGTGAATGGAGGTTGTTTTCACTTGCCTTTTGGTCTGTCCAGTTTTACTATATATAGACTGCAATAAATCCTTTTAAAAAAAAAAAAAACCCTGCTGTTATTTTACTTAATTTTATGCTGCCTGACTTAGAAATTTGATTATACTGGATCTGGTGAGATAAATCAGTCAGTAAAGTGCTTGCTACCCAGGTTTGAGGACCTAAGTTTAGATTCCCAGGAGCCCATGGAAAAAACAGGCACCAGAGGAAGTTTGACACCAAGGAGAACAAAAACAAACAAACAAACAACCTATCAAGTACTGAAATTCATTATCTTTCAACTGGAACTCATGATGGATTCACTTGGGCTCTAATGGTTTCGTTTTGTCTTACTTCTTCAACTCCCATTGGTCTGAATTTTTGTCCTTCCTTCCTTCCTTCCTTCCTTCCTTCCTTCCTTCCTTCCTTCCTTCCTTCCTTCCTTCCTTCCTTCCTTCCTTCCTTCCTTCCTTCCTTCCTTCCTTCCTCCTCCTCCTCCTCCTTCTTCTCTCTCTCTCTTCTCTCTCTCTCTCTCTTTCTTTCTTACAATTTATTCACTTTGTATCACCATTGTAGCCCCCTTCCTGGTTTCCTCCTTGTCCTACCACCCTACTTCTTCTCTCCCTATGCCCCTTCCCTAGTTCCCTGATGGGGGAAGACCTCCTCTGCTTCTATCTGACCTTAGCTTACCAAGTGTCATCAGGGCTGACTACATCATCTTCCTCTGTAGCCTGGCAAGGCTGCACCCCCCAGTGGGAGGTGATCAATGAGCTAGCCACAGAGTTCATGTCAGAGACAACCTCTGAACCCCTTACTGGGGAACCATTTGGAAACTGAGCAGCCTATGTCCTTCCTCTTAACAGCAGTTCTAGTTCCCCTCCATGCATGGTCCAGAATATCTGTTTCTTCAGGGACCCCTGGGTCCAGATTTTTTGTCTCTGTTTTTCTACTTGTGGAGTTGCTGATTGTTCCATGTATTTATATCTCTCTCTTCTTCCCATAAGATTTCCTGTACTCTGCCTAATGTTTGTCTATGAGTCTCAGTATCTCCTTCGATACCCTGGTGGGTAGATTCTCTCAGTGGCCTCCCATGGAAGGGTCCTGTCCTGTTCCCTGTCTTGTCCTACTTCTGATGTCTATGCTGTCTGCTCTTCTTAATGAAGGTTTCAGCCTCTTCCCTAAGGTCATCCTTATTGTTAGCTTCTTCAGAACTATAAATTTTAGTAGGCTGTCCTATATTATATGCCTAATAACCACTTATATGTGACTATATACCACATGTGTCTCCCTGGGTTACCTCACTCAGGATGATCTTTTCTAGGTCCCACCATTTGCCTGCAAATTTCATGATTTTCTTGTTTTTAATTGCTGAGTAGTAAACCATTACCATTACGTAAATGTACCACAATTTCTATATCCATTCCTTGGTTAAGGGACATCTAGGTTATTTCCAGATTCTGGCTATTACAAATAAAGCTGCTATGAACACAGTTGAGCAGATGTTCTTATTGAATGATGAGGCATCTTTTCAGTATATGCTCAGGAGTGGTATACCTGGATCTTGAAGTAGCACTATTCCTAATTTTTTGAGAAAGCACCAGATTCATTTCCAAAGTGGTTGTATAAGGTGACCCCCCAAATTTTACCAGAGAGCTCCTTAAGTTAATAAACACCTACAGCAAAGTGGCTGGATACAAAATTAACTCAAAAAGTCTGAAGTCTTCCTGTATATAAAAGGTGAATGGGCTGATAAAGAAAAGTAGAGAAACAAATGCTTTCATAATAGCCACAAATAACATAAAATACCTTGGTGTAACTCTCACCAACCAAGTGAAAGATCTGTATTAAAAAAACAAAAACAAAACAAAGCAAAAGCTTCAAGTCTCTAAAGAAAGAAATTGAAGATATCAGAAGATGGAAAGATTTCCCATGCTCATGGCTCAGTAGGAGTAACATAGTGAAAATGACCATCCTACAAAAGCAATCTACAAATTCAATGCACTTCCCATCAAATTACCAGCACAATTTTTGACAGCCCTTGAAAGAACAATTCTCAGTTTCATATACACAAAAAACCCAGAATAGTTAAAACAATCCTGTACAATAAAAGATCTTCTGGAGGCATCTCCGTCCCTGATCTCAAGCTGTATTATAGATCAACAGTAATGAAAACATGGTGCCGGGATAAAAACAAACTGGTAGATCAATGGAATTGAATTGAAGCCCCAGAAATAAACCTTCACACCTACAGAAACTTCATTTTTGACAAAGAAGCCAAAATCATACAATGGAAAAAAAAATAGCATCTTCAACAAATGGTGCTGGTCTGACTGGATGTCTACATGTAGAAAAATGCAAATAGACCCATATTTATCACCCTGTACAAAAGTAAAGTCCAAGTGGATCAAATACCTCAACATAAAACCAGACACACTAAACTTGTTAGAAGAAAATGTGGAGAAGAGCCTTGAACTCATTGTCACTGGAGACAACTTCCTGAACATAACACCAAAAGCACAGGCTTTTAAGATCAACAATCAATATAAATGGGACGTCATGAAACTAAAAAGCTTCTGTAAAGCAAAGGACAGTGTCATCAGAACAAAGTGACAGCCTACATACTGTGAAAGGATCTTCACCAACCCCATATCTGACAGAGGGCAAATATCCAGAATATATAAAGAACTCAAGAAGTTAAACACCAAGAAACAAGTAATCCAATTAAAAAGCAGAGCTAAACAGAGACTTCTCAACAGAGAAATATTGAATGGCAGAGAAACACCTAAAAAATGCTCAATGTCCTTAGTCATCTGGGAAATGCAAATCAAAATGACCCTGAGTTTACACCTAACATTTACCAGAATGGCTAAAAAAAAAAAAAATAAAAACTCAAAGTATGGCACATGCTGGAGAGGTTGTAGAGAAAGGAGTACCCTCCTCCATTGTTGGTAGGAATGTAACCTTGTAAAACTTTTTCTTGAGCTAGCTCCTCTCTATGCCTATAGCTTTCCACAGAAAATGCCTTATGCTCCTGACATCTCCTATATCCTGGAATATTCATTGCAAGTTGAGTTTTACCTTCACGGCTTCTTAAGATGACTTCTATGACTTCTTGGGTTCTCCTTGAAGGAAAACCTTGACTGTTCTCAGAAACTTTCTGAAATCTTGGCACCAGAGTTTGCATTTACATATGCCTGAAAAACCACATGAATGATGCTCCCCACATAATGCTGTCAGCTTGAGATGTCATGTGACCTCACTGACAGACAGGTGTTTTTACTTCTCATTGACATGTGAAACTCAATTGAGCATCCCTGCAGGTGGTTGTTTGCAGGGATAGAAGCCCCTCAGCAGTGTTCTCAGTGCAGGCTCTCCTCTCAAATGGACTTTTATTATCAAAGGCTGGAGGCATGGTGGGTAGTATCTTGAACTTAGGGCACGTTGCTTATTGGCTTAGGGCAGAATGGTAATTTTGTCTTTAGTGGAGATAATCTCTTTAATAATTACAGCAGCTTTCTCTGTGCTTTACTCCTCTGAAGTTGTTAAATTTTCATGTTCATTTCTTCCCGAAACTGTACTATTTGTTCATGTATTTCTGCTCTCCCTCACTATAAATCTGAGTAAATACACAGTGTCCTAGATATTATGCTACCCTGAATTTTCTCTGACTGACACTATTGAATTGAGTCTGACTTAAAAGTTTTCAAGGCTTGTGTAAAACAGGCAGATTTTTACCAAAATTCTGTTTGCCTCTATCCCCAAAGCATCGTTGTTCCCTCCAAAAACCCACAGTCAATAACTTACTCTTGATATTTCCATTACCATTTGGTTTTCTGAATTTCTACCACAGTGCACCTCTACGTTCCACTTGTACACCATTGGTCCTCACCTTCAGATTCCTTAGCATTCCTTGTACAAACCAGTTCCAGAGGCCCATGAACCACATGGTCAGAACCACAGCAGTACCTCACTTCTCAGAATAAATTCTCTGTATTAGTTATTTTTACACTACTGTGCCAACATTCCTGACAGAAAGAAAATCAGGGAAGAAGTATTTACTTAGTCCCAGCCACAGATGGTCTGCCCTCATTAACACTGCAATCCCTGTAGGTTTTATTATTATTACTATATTAATAATTATAAATATACTATATTAATTAATTATAAATACATGTATGTTTTGCCTACATGTATCTCTGTGCATGCCTGGTGTCCTGAGAAGCCAGAAAAAGGAATCAGATCCTCTAGAACTGGAATATAGGTGTCTGCGAGCTGCCATGTGGGTGGTAGGAATTAAACTGAAGTCCTTTTCAAGGAGCAGCTAATGCTCATAACTACTGGGCCAACTCTCCAACACCAAATCCAGAGACTCTGATAACCTCTTTTGCCTCTGAGGACACCACCATTACTCTTTCCGAATTAGTTACACCTCTTTGGAGACAGTCTCACATTCAGAGGTGTGTTTTCTGGATTGTTGTAAATTCAGTCAAGTGACAGTCACGCCATGTGCAATTATTTCATATTTATTCGCCCCATATAATTTTAAAGAGCCATATTTAGACCATTTTGAATTTTATCATCATATTCATCTTAAAATCATCCCTACCTTAAAGATTTATTTCAAATCGTGTCTGTAGATTTTTGTTCTGTGATTTAATCATTTACAATTTTCTTTGTTTCTTTGAATATATACATATTCAAGAATACATTCTTTTAGGCTATTGGGAAACTAGTTGTGGTTTATTTTAAGTCTTTGAATAATTAAGACTATTTTTATCCCTCTGATTCCTCATACTGTAAGACCTGGGGTCTCACAGCTCAGGAGTTTAATCGCGCCCTTCCCAGAAACTCCCCCAGACCAAGACTCGTTGCAAAAGCAAGAGGTTTATTTACCATTGTACAATGGGGTCACCCCCGCTGGTCAGCAAAGAGTGGCACCGGGAGACAAAGGCCTTTAGGTTTTTAAAAGAAAAATGGCGGGAGATTTGAAGTTTTAGTTTTGGCAATTTAGGATTTGATGAGGAAGCTATAAAGTAAGATAATTGGTTAGTCTTAGGTGTTCAAGCTTGGCCAGTCCTGCCAAGTGTGGATGTAGCTGCAATTGAAGGTGGGGGTGGTTAGCTCATCCATGAAAATTAGGGCTGTGGGCTCTTGGCTGGAGGTCAAAAGCTAATCAGAAGAAGTCTAGGTTCGTTGCTAAGAAACGCTATCTCAAGGACAAGGGTCTGTTCCTTCTTTTGCTGAGTGAAGGTCATTGCTTGTTTGCCCTTTTTTTTATATCTGTCCTCACGGATAGGGTCACATTTCTTCACTCTCTGGAAAGGTACTAAGAGGCTTTAGCTTAACCTGGACCTAAAACTCAAAACTACAGGCTTTAAAAGACATATAGGTTACAAAGTTAGCCTAACCCTTTCAATACCACATCAATAAGCTGAATTTGTAAGACAACTCAAGTATTAATTTCACATTTAAAGATAGCATAGTTTTTGAAGGTTTGTAATCTTTAAATTTTTCTTCAGAGTGCCATTAAATTTTTAATCTAAAATTTAGTCTTATTTTCTTCACCATCATATATCAATGTGAAATATGCATATCATACATAAATTTATAATTTCAATCACAGCTTTCATTATTTTTTCTAGTTATTAATTGATATAGCTATTATAATTGCCTATTGTTTCATATGGTTTGAATATGTTGAGCCAGTTCACTTCAAACATTTTTATAGTTCATTTTCATTAATAAAACTGAGAAAAGTACTTTGAAAATTACATATTTATTTAACAGTGATGCAAGCAGCATTATTAGGTCACATGCTAAGCCGCAAAAGCCACAGATTGTTCCCAAATACTTTAGAGAAATAATTGAATTCAATGTGCTCTGCTGTTCTTTCTGCCTTCAAAATCTCTGCCTATTCCTTGTCTTTGTGACTGTCCTTTTGAGCTTGTAAGGAACAAATGCATCTGACTTGTCTACCACTGTGCCCATGTCACCTTTCGTGGTGTCTTACATCATGTAGACATTCAGTACATGTGTGTGGAAGGACTAAGTGGAGGAAAAGACACTCATGAGTGTGCTACATTTTTTATCATATAATCAGAGGTCTATAGGAAACAATTTCTTAGTCTTACGGCTTTTATTGCAGATCAGTGAATATGGGAGCTTCTTCTTTCTCATACTCATGATTCTTTAGAATGTTGCCACACAGAGCTCAGAGTTCCATGTCTTCTCTGTGTATGCTGTCACAGGAGCAAGTTAGGTGACAGGGTGGAAAGGGAGACATACTACAAGTAAACATTTCCAAACAAGTTGACCATATTTATTTTGATGGTTTGTCTTTTACATACACACAAAGAAATGATAGAGTAATGTTCTACTCTATCCTTACCTATTTAAGGTAATATTCTTGGTAAATGTACTATTTGACTTACATAAACAGAGGCAAAGAAGCAGTTATGTTATCTTTGGTGTTCTGCAGGCAAGGAGGCTTCCAGTTGTGAATACTAGTGACATAGAAGGACATTTTAAGTGAATGCAAATTTAAGTTAATGTTTGCATGCATAACACAGAAGATTTTTAATAGGGAATAAATATACATGTTTAGCTATCACAGGTTTAAAATTTAATATTTTGGCTGTTATCTCAAAATATTCTAAGGACTATAAGATCCCACAGGATAGGATGGAAAGTGGAGCTAGCACAAAATGATATTCTGGGAAAATAACGCTTTTTTTTTCTCTCTCTCTCTCTCTCTCTCTCTCTCTCTATCACAGCATGACTGACAAACATGGTCTTTGTGACTCTGTAATACAGTGTCCACCAGATGGCACATATAGAGTCTGGGATAATTTATTCCCTCGAACCTTGCAAATGTGTCTAATAAGCTTCATTTTATAAAAGTGACAGACCAAGTATACAGAAATGAATAACAAGCATTTCAGAAATAGCTTTATTATGAAAACTTGCAAATAAAAAAACATACATAGAAATTAACTGACTGTAAGTCTATGTATTTCAATGAACTTTTATGCATTTACAACAGCCACTAGGAAACCATGGTTTCACACGGGATTTTAAACTTTCACTATCAAATATATTTTAAAGCATTTATCCAAAACTAAAAATTAGCTTGTTTTAAAAGCTGATATGTTACTTTCTGTCTTTATTATAATTCATGTCACAGTGAGCTTTTTAAGACAATTAGTCTCATACTACACACTATTGGTTTTTAAATCTATAACAATCAAAATCTAGCTAATGCCACTCAATCTGTCACCTCTCTTTAAAGGATGTCCTTACTGATGTACAAGCCATAAACAGCGCTAGAGTAATGCATTGCATTCCTACAGAACACCTAGGCAAACCACTCTTTACATTGATAAATCAGTTGTTTCATATGAAATAAGAGGAGAAGAGAATGGAAAGTTGGCAGATGTGTGGGAACTAGCAAGTTTCTGTTTTTCCTTAAAACTGAGCCAAGGTAACTTGTTGAAGTGAGGAGTTGTAGTAAAGGTCTTTCAGTAATCAGGATTATTCACAGAAATATTGACATTGGAACAGGCAGAGAAGTAGTGCTTTAGCACTGAGTGCTAAATATTTTTTTCTTTAACTTTTATTAGTTATAATTTATTAACTTTGTATCCCCCAGAAATACCTCCCTCCTCCCCTCCTAATCTCATCTTTCCTCCTCTTTCTTTACTCATGCCCCTCCCCAAGTCCACCAATAGGGGAGGTCCCCCTCTCCTTCCTTCTGATCTTAATCTATCAAATTTCATCAGGAGTGGCTGCATTGTCATCTTGTGTGGCCTGGTAGGGCTTCTTCCCCCTCAGGGGGAAGTGATCAAAGAGCAGGCCAATCAGTTTATGTCAGAGGCACTTCCTCTTCCCATTATTATGGAACCCACTTGGACACTGAACTGCTATGGGCTACATTTGTGCAGGCGTTCTAGTTTATCTCCATGCATGGTACTTGGTTGGAGTATGAGTCTCTGGAAAGACCCCTGTGTTCAAATTTTCTGGTTCTGTTGCTCTCCTTGTGGAGTTCCTGTCCTCCCCAGATCTCACTATTTCCCACTTCTTTCATAAGTTTTCCTGCACTCTGCCCAACTGTTGGCCATAAGTCTCAGCATCTGCTTTGATAGTCTGCAGGGCAGAGTCTTTCAGAGACCCTCTGTGGCAGGTTCCTAGGTTGTTTCCTGTTTTCTTCTTCTTCTGATGTCCATCCTCTTTGCTTTTTGGGATGGGGATTGAGCATTTTAGTCAGAGTCCTCCCTCTTGATTAGTTTCTTTAGATGTACATATTTTAGTAGGTTTATCCTATGTTATAGGTCTATATGTGTTAGTATAAGCCGTGTATGCCTTTCTGGTTCTGGGACAGCTCTCTCAGGATAATCCCTTCCAGTTCCCACCATTTACCTGCAAATTTCATGATTTCTTTGTTTTTCATTGCTGAGTAATATTCCATTGTGTAGATGTACCACAATTTCTGCATCCATTCTTCAGTTGAGGGATATCTGGGTTGTTTCCAGCTTTTGGCTATTACAAATAAAGCTGCTAAAAACATGGTTGAGCAAATGTACTTAGTGTGTACTTGAGGCTCTTTTGGGTATATACCTAGGAGTGATATGGCTGGATCTTGAGGAAGCGTTATTCCTAGTAATCTGAGAATATGCAAGATTGATTTTCAGAGTGGTTGTACAAGTTTACATTCCCACCAGCAATGGAGGAGGGTTCCCCCTTCTCCACAACCTCTCCAGCATGTGTTGTCACTTGAGTTTTTGATCTTGGCCATTCTGATGGGTGTAAGGTGAAATCTCAGGATCCTTTTGATTTGCCTTTCTCTGATGGCTAATGAGGTTGAGCATTTCTTTAATTGTTTCTCTGCCATTTGATATCCCTCTATCTTGAATTCTCTGTTTAGCTCTGTTCCCCATTTTTTAATTGGATTATTGGTTTGCTGTTTTTCAACTTCTTTAGTTCTTTATATATACGGGATATTAGCCCTCTATAAGATAAAGGGTTGGTGAACACTTTTTCCCAATCTGTAGGCAGTAGTTTTGTTTTGATGATGGTTTCCTTTGCTTTACAGAAGCTTTTCAGTTTCATGAGGTCCCATTTATTGATTGTTGCTCTTAGAGCCTGTGCTGTTGGTGTTGTGTTCAGGAAGTTGTCTCCTGTACCAATGAGTTCTAGGTTCTTCCCCACTTTTTCATCTTCTCGATTTAATGTGTCTGGTTTTATGTTGAGAACTTTGATCCACTTGGACTTTGGTTTTGTGCAGGGTGATAAGTATGGGTCTATTTGCATTTTTCTACATGTTGATATCCAGTTAGACCAGCACCATTTGTGGAAGATACTATATTTTTTCCATTGTATGGTTTTGTCATCTTTGTCAAAGATCAGGTGTCCATAAGTGTGTGGGTTTATTTCTGGGTCTTCTGTTCGGTTTCATTGATCCACCATTCTGTTTCTATATCAACCCCATGCAGTTTTTATTACTGTTGCTCTATAGTACAGCTTAAGATCAGGGATGGAGTTGAAGCACAACATAGCCAAACTTGTGGGACACAATGAAAGCAGTGCTAAGAGGAAAGTTCATAGCACTAAGTGCTTTCAAGAAGAAATTCAGACAACTCATTCAAACAACTTAATGGCTCACCTAAAAACTCTAGAAAAAGAAGAAGTAGACACACCAAAAAGAGTAGATGGCTGGAAATAATCAAACTCAGGGCTGAAATCAATCAATTAGAAACAAATAAAACAATTCAAAGAATCAATGATACCAAGAGTTGGTTCTTTACGAAAATCAACAAGGTAGACAAACATTTAGTCAAGCTAACTAAAAGGCAGAGAGACACAATCCAATCAACAAAATCAGAAATGAATAGGGGGACATAACTACAGACACTGAGGAAATCCAAACAATCAGTAGGACTTACTTCAAAAGTCTATATGCCACAAAATTTGATAATCTAATGAAATGGACAATTTTCTTGATCGACTCCACTTACAAAAGCCGAATCATGACCATGTAAATCAATTAAATAGTCCTATATCCCCTAAGGAAATAGAAGCATTCATCAAAAGTCTCCCATTCAAAAAAAGCCCAGGACAAGATGGTTTCAGTGCAGAATTCTACCAGACCTTCAAAGAAGAGCTAACTCAAATTCTCTTCAAACTATTCCACAAAATAGAAACAGAACGAACACTACCAAACTCATTCTTGAGTGCTCAGTCAAGAACAAAGGAGCATGCAGTTCACTTCAACATGAGCACAGTTCAGTATCTTGCCAACATCAGATCTAAACTGAGATGACACAGTGTTTCTGTACAGTGAGGAGAAGTTGCAGAGGTTCTATGTGTGTTATGATATTCAGAAGGTGAGTCATCTTAGGATGCAATGGTGTCTGAGTACAGTGCTACAGAAGGGAGCCCCTGCCTTTTGTAATCTCTGAGACACAATGATCTTTTTATTCTTCATTGTCTCAGTAGTCATTGCAGAATCTGAGACCAGGATAGTGAACAGGGTAGTGACCTTTGATTTTTCAGTTTCTAGGAGGTGCTGCAAAAAGCAACTTTCAGCATTTGTCTTGGTCGTCTTGCATGCTGCCAGTAAGTTCCAGATTTTTGTTTAAAGAGTGATGCTTTTCATAGGTGTGGGAACAGTGTTTCCCTGCCCTTTGAGGGAGCCATCCTCTGGAATGCTCCAAGAAGGACCATCACAGTAAGTTCTACACTGTTCAGTGGCTCCATACAATGAATAAATTAGAGACATGCAATACCACAAAGCTTCAACCACCAGTCACCCCTGCAAGTGCCTGGTGAGCAAGTTCCACAGCACAGAGAACTGCAGTGAGGAGTGCAGTAACTGAATTCCATTGCTACAGTTTTCGCTGTTGTCACTTTCTTTTTTCATCTCTCCTCATTTGTTATTTAATTTTTTTCTCCTTTTAAAATTTTACTCCCAGTTTCCTTTTTCATTATTTTTTCTGTTGTTATTTTTGTCATAGTGCTTTTGTCATTCTATTGTTTTTAAATTAAAATATTTATTGATTAATTTGTCTTTTTTATTGTCCATGACAATGGGTTTTATAAGGACATTTCATCTAAGATGTAATGTACTCTGTGCACAGTCCATGCCATTTTCTCCAATCTTCCCATTATTACACCTATCTCCCGTCATTATCTTTCATTCCCCTAGAAAATTTTGTTTCAAATTTCATGCCTTACAAACATTCATGATTTTTTTTAAAAATTGGTTTATTTTTAGTTTATATGCATGAGTGTTTGCCTAAGTACACATATGTGCACCACTTACTAGACAAGTGCTAGGAGAGTCCAGACAAAGATACATTGGAACTGGAGTTACAGGAAATTGTGGGTTACCATGTGAAAGCTCAAAAAGCCCTAGTTCTCTGTAAGGGAAGTGGGTGCTTTTAAACAGCTGAGTGATTTTTCTTTCCCAATGTCTATTATCTCTCTCTCTCTACATACAGACACATACACACATACAGACACGCACACATACAGACACATACACAAACACAAATAAACACACACACACATACATAATATGTGATTCAGTTGTGTGAGAAAACATGATGTTTATATTATATTTCTGGTAATGATCATATAATAGGAAAATCTCCACTTACTTCTTTATTTAAAATGACAGAACACTAATTCTTTTTTCTGAATAAAATCCTATGTTTCATATACACCTGTGTATATATACCACATTTTGCTTAACCTTTTCTCTGCTGATGACCACATTGTAAACAACACCTCAATGAGAGCTAAAGTTCAGCCAGTCTTCCGGTGTATTGACGTTTGGTTTCCACAGTTGATAAACACATTCAGAGAAGTGGCTGGATACAAGACTGACAAAAATCAGTAGCCTTCCTATATACAAATTATGGAAACAGTAATATGACCTGGAGAGGACAGGAGCTCCACAAGGACCAAATATATCTGGGCACAGGGGTCTTTTATGAGACTGTTTCTCCAACCAAGGACCATGTATGGATATAACTTAGAACCTCTGCTCAGATGTAGCCTATGGTAGCTCAGTATCCAAGTGGATACCCTAGTAAGGGGAACAGGGACTATTTATGACATGAACTCCATGGTGGGCTCTTTGACACCCCCCCACAACGAGGGAGGAGCAGCCCTGCTAGGCCACAGAGGAGGACTTTGCAGCCAGTCCTGAAGATAACTGCTAAGCTAGGGTCAGATGAAAGGGGAGGAGGTCCTCCCCTATTAGTGTACTTGGAAAGGAGCAAGGAGGAAATAAGGGAGGGAGGGAGATTGGGAGGGATTGTGGGAATGGGATACAGCAGGGATACAAAGTTAATAAACTGGAACTAATATTAAAAAAATAAAAAGGAAATAAATCAGAAAAGCAACACATTTCACAATAGCCTCAAATAATATAAATATCTTGAGGCAATGCTAACTAAGCAAATAGAAAGACTTGTATAATGCAAACTTTAGTCTTTTAGGAAAGAAATCAAAGAAGATATTAGAGGATGAAAAGAACTCCTATGCTATTGCACTCGTAGGATTAACATAGTGAAAATGGCCATCCTGCCAAAAGCAATCTACAGATTCAATGCAGTCCCTATGAAAATTCTAACGTAGTTATTTACAGACTTTGAAAGAGAATGATAAAATTCATATGGAAACAAAAAAGCAAACAAAAATATTTAAAGCAATTCTGATCAAAAAAGACTCATGGAGTTCTTACCATTCCGGATTACAAGTTCTACTACACAGCTATAGTTTACAACAACAATAACAAAACAAACACAAAAGCAAACACAAGCAAAAAAACAAAAACAATAACAAAACAACAATAACAATAACAACAATAACAAAACAAACAAAAGCAAACACAAGCAAACAAACAAAAACCCAAATAATATTGGCATGAAAACAGACCCTGATGATGGAATTGAATTGAAGACTTAGAGATGAATCCACACACTCATGGATACCTGGTTTTTTGATAAAGAAGCTAGAAATACACAACAGGTAAAGAGAATCTTCAAGAAATGGTTATGGTCAAACTCAATATTGGCATGTAGAAGAATCCAAATAAATCAATACTTATCACCCTGTGCAAAACTCCAAATGGATCAATGATCATAAGATAAAAACCAGATACACTAAACCTGATAGAAAATTAAGTGGGAAAAGGCCTTAAACTGAATGAGACAGAAGTCTTTCTGAATAGAACATCAGTAACTCAGATACTAAGATTATAAATTCATACATGGGACCTTTTGAAAGTGAAAATCTTCTGAAAGGCAAAGGACACTATCATTCAAACAAGTGGCAGCCTACAGAATGGGGAAGATTTTACCAACTCCACATTCAATAGAGGACTAATAGCCAAAACATACAAAGAACTCAAGAAACCAGATATCAAAAACCCATATAATTTCATTAAAACATGGGGTACAAATATAAACAGAGAACTTTCAATAGTGAAAACTCAAAGGACTGAGAAACACTTAAAGAATTGTTCAACATCCTTAATCATAAAGGAAATGGAAATCAAAACAACTTTGAGATTCCATCTTACAACAGAAAAGTTAAAATCAATAACACAAGTGAAAGCTCCTGCTGGCTAGGATGTGGATTAAGGGCATATTCATCTATTGTTGGTGAAATTGCAAACTTGTACAGCCACTGTGGAAATCAAGATGGCTGTCCTTCAAAAAGTTAGAAATTGTTTTACCTCAATCCTAACTATACAACTCATATATATGTATATGTATGTGTATATATGCCAAGGGATATTGTAAGATATAAAATACATAATTATTCATTATTTTCCTAGATGGACTATGCTCAACTATGTTCATTGCTGCTCTATTCATAATCACCAGAACCTGGAAACAACCTAGGTTTCCTCAACAGAGGAACTGATAAAGAAAGTGATACATTTACATAATGAAATATTAATCAAGTGTTAAAAATGACACCATAAAATTTGCAGGCAAATGATGGAACTGGAAATAATCATCCTGAGTGAGGTAATGCAGACCTAGAAAGGGAATTAGGGTACATGTTGGGAGCCACGTTAGCATCTCGCCGGCAGAAACACAGCCACAGGAATCCTTCCCCAACGAAATCTTTATTAGTCACACGATGGGAAACGTAGAGAGGAGAGAGAGAGCCCCCGATGTGGCGCTGTTTATATAATCCTGGGTCGCACCTGAGTGACATGTGAATACCCTGACTGGCCGCTCAGTTTTACCCCGCCTGATGACTCAGGGCCCAGCATGCTTAGCGGGCCCAGCGTGCTTGGCGTGCTTGTGACATGTCAGTACCCTGATTGGCTGCTCACTCTCACCCGGCGTGCTTATGCAATCCTTAGCGTGCTTACGCAATCCACGCATGCGCACTAGAGGTTTACAGTTTTGAGGGCGAGATGTCAGCGCCATCTCGGCTCTCCACAGGTACATATACATTTACAGTGGATATTAGTCATTAAATAAATGATAACCAACTTACAATGGAAGGAGGTGGGGTATAGAGAAAGGGAGTAGGGGCCACACTTGGTTCTTCTTGGAGGGGAAAATAAAATAGATTTTATTAGTTCACTGGGGGGAGGTCAGGACATGAGTCAGATGACCGGGGGTTGAGAAGTACTAAGATAGAATTGAGGGAGGGAATGCAGAGAGAAGTAGATAGAATTGAGGGGCATATGAGGGGTGGCATGGAAATCTAGTGCAGTGGAAACTCCCTAAAATATATGAAGGCGATCATAATAATGTTGCCTAAAAATGGGGTGACTGAGTCCCAATTAACTATCTCTTGTCACCAAATGAGTCTTTCAGTACCAGGCCTGCATTGAATACAATTGAATTGTTGGCCAAGGGGGTCCCATATAAATCTCCCAGCAACCCAGGCCATTGCTAAGACAATAGCAAATTGAGTCTATAACTCCATTGCCAAGGACAACACCCACACATATCATTGAACATGGAGAAGTCCAGCTGGAATCTCTAAGAAATGTTCACTCTACATTCACTCCAGTGTCTTTGTTCCAGGAATGTACTTCTCAGAAAATCAAAACAAAAAAGAAACACTAATCCACACACAGTATCTTTGATCTGTAATGTCACCTGAAAGATATGCTAGGGCAATGGAGGCACAGAAATTATGGAAGTAACAAATAATGTCTGGTTTGAGTTAAGGCCTATTCCATGAAAAAAAAATAAAAATCATACCACACACTGAGTGAGGGAAGGGATAGGGGCAGTAGAGTGGGGGGAAACTATAACTAACATATACTGAATGAGAAAAAAACAAGTTTTAATGAATGAAAAGAAAAACTAAAAAGGAGAACAAAATACTAAATATTTCATGCATTTTTCTTTTTTATCATTAATTTATTTTATTTGCTTTACATCCTTGTGGTTCCTTCTCTCCTCTCCTAACAGCCCCACCCTCATCACCTCAACCCTTCTACCTCCTCTTTTCTAAAGAAAAGGGGAGCTCCTTTCAGATTTACCCCAGCTCATCAAGTTACTTCAGGACTAAATGTGTCCATTTCCCCTGTGGCCTGTCAAGGCAGTTCCACCAGGGGAAAGTGATCCAAAAGCTAGCAAGTGAGTCCCTGTCCCATGCAGTCCTCACTTTCTTTACTAGAGAACCCATATGAAGCCTAAGCAGCCCATCTGTTACATCATTGTAGGGGTCCTAGGTCCAGTTAACACCTGGTCCTTGGTTGATGCTTCAGTGTCAGCAAACCCCTCTGGGCCCTGGTTAGTTGTCTCTGTTGGTCTTCTTGTGGAGCTCTCATCACCTCCAGGTCCTTTTTTCCTTCCTCCCATTATTCCCCAAGATATCCTACACATCAATCCATGTTTGTCTATGAGTCTTAGCATCTGTTTTGAAGTGCTGCTGGGTAGAACCTCTCAGAGGATAACAATGACAGGTTCCTGTCTGTAAGCTTAGGAGAGTATCCTTCATAGTGTCAGGAGTTAGCACTCTCCAGTAGCGTGATTCTTTGGGTCAAGTGTTGGTTTTGCATTCCCCCCCCCAATCTTTACTCTATCTGCTCTATCTTTCATTCTGCACATCTTGTAGGCGGGTAAAATTGGGGTTGAGATGTTTGTGGGTGGATTGGTGATTCCTGCCCTTTACTAGAAGACTAGTCTAGTTAGAGGGTGTCCTCTTCAGTCTCCAAGGTTTCTCCTACTAGGAGTCTCTGCTTAAATCCTCCTCATATCCTCCCAGGAGATTATTTTGATTTATGTCTCCAGTTTGTCACAAAGATGTCTCCACCCTCAGTTTCTCTTTTCTGTACAGGCCTTCTGTCCTCTCATCCTTGCTCTCCTCTGGTATGATATCCACTCTTTTAGCTCTTTGCACTCCCTCTCCTATCTTAGTCCCTCTCTTCAGTCATTATTTCTGTATATTCTATCTCCCCTTCTGAGTGAGATTCATACATCCTCACTTGTGTCTCCCTTATTACTTATCTTGTTTTGGTCTGTGTCTCTTATTATGCTAATTTTATACTATATGGCTAAATTCCACTTATAAGTGAATACATATCATGTGCATCTTTCTGTGTCTGTGTTATCTCACTCAGGATGATCTTTTCTTGTTCTATCCATTTGCCTGTAAATTTCCTGATTTCTTTGGTTTTAATAGCTGAGTAGTATTCCATTGTGTAAATGCACCACAGTTTATTTATCCATTCTATGGTTGAGGGACAGCTAGGTTCTTTCCAGATTTTGGCTACTATGAATAAAGCTAGCAACTGTAGGCTCTGCATAAAAATATAAGAACAATTAAATAAGTGATCTTTTAAAAGAAGAATAGCCATTTTTTAAATTATACTGGACTCTATTGGATGTTGAATTCAAAGTCCTAATATGAGTTTCTTGAAAATGTTCTCCCAAGGTACAACATTTTCGTATTTGCACCAAAAAAATAGTATTTAGCCTCAATAGCAAGTTTTTCAGTTTCAAATTTGGGAAAATCATGTTTGACCAAGATGGAAAATGCTGTGTAGTAATTTTTAAAGACCAATGGCTATTTCTCCTTTTAGGGCCAAAAACTTTTACTTTGAGGAAATTTTACATAACAAATTTATTTCAAGATACAAATTTCAAAATTCTCTGTGCAGGCAGAAACCCATTTCTTTCTGATTCTTTTTTGGAGCAGACGCTTTCTTACCAGGCTGTCTTGTTCTTCTCCAAGTTTCTCCTAGACATCCAACAGGGCTGCTGTCTTGTTCTTCTCCAAGTTTCTCCTAGACATCCAACAGGGCTGCCCCTGATTTCTCCGTGCTGATATTAAAGTACACAAAGCTCAACCATTTTGTGGTACAGTTTCAAAAAAAAAAAATGTAATACAGAAATAAGAACATTGTCTGGCTGTGAGTCAGAATGTGTGACAATACAGCTTTTCATCCTATAGCCTTGCCACGGTTAACAAGTAAGACACAGAAGTAGGTGTAAAAAATGGAGAAATGAGACTCAAATTGTCAGAAGGATGTGCACACAGGTGATTGGATTCAAGTTCATTGTGTTTTTTTTTTTTTCTAGATTGAAAAATATTAACCTTTCAGCTTTAGACCTTTGGATTTTTGTTTCTCAGGTTTTCTCTTCAACAGATTCTTGTCATATAAAACAATCCCAGGTCAAACCTTACAGAAGGAGAGAGTTAGAGGGAGATTTGGTTCTTGGAAACAATAGCATTTTGTGTGTGCATTGTATCTGTGTGCATCCTATTTGCAGTTCAGAATAAGAACAGGGTGGCTTTGTTCTGAAGCCTCAAGCCACTTAGTTCCTGGTGAACCTGAAAACAAGACTGTGTGACATTGGAAATTTTTTACTCAATTTATATTTTTCTTCTATAAGTAGAGAAAAATGATTTTTTTTCCAGACATATTGCAAGTTTAGTTCATGATAACCTATTGGAAAAAGAAAACCAAACCTAACCACACAACAACAACAAATCATAAAAAAACAAAACAAACCACAAAGGACTGACACATAATAAAACTAGGAAGTCAGTGAATGATCTATCAAATTTGTCACACCTTGATGTGGCTTTTTGAGTTGAATGTTGATGCTGCTCTCCAGGCAGTAAGTTCAGGACATTCATTCTCTTTCCTTCTATTACTCAGCAAACCAGCTTTGTATGACTTTGTTTAATTATCCTTTAAGAGAATAGGGTAAAGCTTTGGACAATATTAACTAGAGAATGTGGACAATGTAATGAAAACACGAGTGCAAACAGGGAAATTTAACTCTTCTATAAGTCTCAGCTCTCAAAGCTCCTGAATCATCACTAGACAGGCCCATTAAATTTTGGAGGGCATCGAGTACAACCCGGGGTACAGGGACAACATGGGTAACTACGGCAGATAGTGTTTCTGGTAGGTCAAGTTAATATGCAAAGAGTAATTATTTTTAATGAAAGCATTAACCAATAAAACTTTAGCTTGTGCCTATTGCTAAGTTTCTGTAATTTTGTACTTAATAACTCTATTTCTGAAATACATACTTGCATGCAGAACCAAAGATAAATTAGGCATTTTAAGTCAGAAAGGGCAATAAAATATACATTTCCAGAGCCTCTCTCATAAATCATGATATGGTCTTGGGCATTTATGCAAATGATCAAATTAATCCTTCGCAGCTGGGTAAAAGATATGAAATTTGGTTTAGTTGATATCATTTTATAAATATGGGAATCAACAGAAGAGTGTCACTCTAGAGCTAGGTCATTATGTCTAAATCTAGAAGGAATCCGGAATATAGCCAACATTTTTTACTCCAAATTGCATTTTGCCCTTCTCTAGGTTGCCACTGATACACTTGCTATCATCTAGAGACAGGAGATTGGTTTCTGGATCATCACCCCATGTGTTTTAGAACAACCCATTATAATGACAATCAGACATCAACCAGGGGGATGCACTTGAGTCAAGAAGTATTAGTGAGAATGTATTATCTATTGGCTAGATGCAAGAACCCACCAACTTTTAGTGTCTGGTAGATCAGTGTGAAACTGCTTCTATCTCTTGAGACATGTTAACTCTCTAGCCCCACCTCTACCTTGAAGTCTTGATTACTAGAGCATGACCTCAAGACCTATCCCACTGGCCATCTTTCTAGCTTGCTGTGTAATATCTTGCTCTCCCTTGTTAAAGTGTTCAATTCTGGTCTGGGGAGATGGTTCAGTCTACAAAGCACTTGCTGTGCAAGCATGAATGTCAGGGTTTAGATGTCCAGCACTCAAGTGAAAAATATAGATATATGTGGCTGCTGACCTGTAATCCCAAGGCTGAGAAAGTAGAGACAGGGGATTCTTGAGGCAAGCTGGCTAGCTAGACTAGGCAATCCTGTGAGTTGTTGGTTCAGTGAGTGATCCTGCAAGGTAAATAATGTTGATCATGATGCAGGAAGACACTCACCATCAGCCAGTCTCTGCACACAGTTGCACCTTATAAATGTGTGCCCACACATACGCAAACCTGTAACAAACATACACAACATACATACACATATCCAAAGATGGAATTCTTCTATGCCATTTTTCTTATTAGCTTCTTTCTACAAGTTTTCCAAATTTGTGTGCCCTGGAGTTAATTCAAATACACTATTGTAGATATTGCTCTAATATGCAGGCCTTAAGCAACTTTTGGGAGTGAATTAGAGAGTGACAATTACTAACTTTGTCTACTGAGTCATGCATGTCCCTAAGAAATGTTTTACACGTAAAAGTATATTTTCCTGTTACATGTAAAAGTCCACTTTTCTGTTACTAGCTCACTGAGACATGTACACAAATCTCTCCTTTCTATAATGTAAGGTCATTCATTATTTCTGTAGTGCAAAGTTAAAATGACCCCACAACATGCTCATGATAGAGAGCAATTAGTTAATCAACATTAGTGTAGTATGAAATTTCTAATGTATAATAATGCTTCAAAGGATATTTTTTGCATTACATTTTGTGATAGACATTAATTGAAAGGAAAAGGAAAATAGTTATTTAATTGTGTTATATACTAGATACAAAACAGCATTCCAATTAGTTACCCAATATAAGAATAGAATGATACTTACTAAACAAGTTATAATTAGGAATATATATATATTTAAAAACAATATTTAAAAACAATTAAAAATTTTAAAAGATGAATTTTAAAAGATCAAAATGGGGTATATGAGAGGCTTTGGAGGGGGGAAATACAAAGAAGTAATTATGCAATTGTATTACAATATCAAAATTAAAAGTTTACTATAAATCATGAATCTTTCACAATATACAGATATTGTCATGTGCATTATGAAATAGAAATAAAAATTTAAACACTAATATGATTAGACTCCCAAGCAAATCTTTTCCTGGAAGGATTCTTAGGCCTCTGTGGATCGTAACTCTGCTCTATAATAGAAATTTCTCTCCTGTTGAGTATCTTCACTAGGTGGTGTTCAGAGAATGGATACCATTAGCTATATGTGGCTAGGGAATCCTTAAACTATACCTAGCTAGGGTGAGACAATAAATTCTAGACTTAATTTAACTTTAATTGAGTTCAACTAAAATAGTCCTCATGGCTGAAATGTAGTCCAGCCGCAAAGCCCTTGCCTCACGCATGCAACACTCTCAGTTCCACTCCCAACACTGCACAACAGTCAAATCAAATCAAATCAAGTATTATCAAAACTGACTATTGAGCAACACATATCTAGAGAGAGTGAAGCTGTGATAGAGGAAAAGAACATTGCCTTTGACCTTGATTCACAGCACCCGTCTTACCTGAAAGAAGTCCTCTAACCCACTTATAAAGAGATCAATGATATGTTTCCTCCTTGAGGTCTCTGATAAGCTCTTCCTAATTAAGCCTGTCTATCATGGTTAATTGTACTTTTTGCTAGCATGCTCTTAGCTAGGTGCTTATTTATGCTGGCTCTACTGAGACAATCATTCAGTGGATCTAAGTGTTGCCACTCTGACTTCTTCTCTCCAGACTCCCTGAGGTTGACCTCAGCACACCCCACCCCACCCAACACTGTTATTACTCGGCGGTCCTCAGATCCTCCCAACCTTACGAAATTTATCTTGCAACAATTAAGGTGTTGCCATGAGATATGAATTGCATTCTGAACTTATTATAGTTTTCCAAGCACTCCCTGGAGACTAATTTAAAAGGTGGTCTCATCTCCCATTCTCATCTTAAACTATTGTTTAAGACCAATTTGTTCTTTTAATCAGCCAAGTAAAGTCTCTCCTGAAAGATGCTTTTCTGTTTACTCTTTTTTTTTGAACTGAGAATCAATATTTATTAAAGTTATATTGTAATAATATAAAAATAAACCCGGGGTTCATGACTATGACTGCTTTAATACAATATTACTGTCTCTACTATAATATCAAACACATAACATTACAATAGTTTTGACTATAAAGTTATGGATTGTTAGATTTTATTTATCCTCTGAGACTTATATCTGTGGAACTAAATTATTTTAGAATGCACAAAACAGTTTCTTAAATGTTAAACTGCTTTATTCTTTACTATTTGTATTTGATGTCTATGGTGATATATCTTTTATGTTCACAAATTTATATATGTAGATATCACCAATAATTGTATTACTTGAAATCAATTTCCAGAGAGTATTTCTCTAAAGAAAATATAGAAATGAGTCAGTTTAATCATGGCCAAGACTCTATTCATCTTTTGATATTCATGAAGGTTCCTAAATACTATTTATTTTCCATCCTTACTGACAGTCTTTCTCTATCAGTTGAAGTTTTGAAGGTGATAAGACCCACAATTTCAGATAATAAACTTTGGTTTTCTCAGGGCTCTGAATATTCATAAAGAGTTATTAGGGTATTAACCCTCCCGTTCTGCATGTTTTGAGTCATGTGTCCTACATAGTACATTAACAGTCCAGTCACTTTGTTTTAAATCAGAATAAATAATCTTCATCCTTAGTAAATACATATAACAATTTTTATTTTCATATACTTCATAGGTATGTGTTTGTGATTTTGTGTATTTTTCTTTTAAAATGTAGTTTTTTTTTTTTTTCTATTTTTGTGGCCTACTATACTAATGTAAGCAAATAACCTTTTCTTTTTTTAATAAATTAAATATCATCTCTAAATTTGCCAAAGTATGACACTGTACATTTAAATATTTATGACCAGGGAATTTCTTATAAGCAAGGCAGTGCTTGGAACAGACTTTACTCCCAAGTACGACAGATTAAATTAAATAACTCTGCTTGGTTGTTCCTCACATCTCTGGAGTATAATGGCACATCATATGCAAGGATTGGTTGAGAAAGCCTTGGAGAAGAATTGCAATGCAGCTCTCAAATTCCAGTAGGGCTGTTGCTCAGAGTGTCCCTTTAGTTTGCTGCCAAAGAAAGCTTTAGGCTATGAGTCACTTATATTGGAGAAGGTTTGGGATCCTTCCCAAAAGTGGGATATAGAAATGGATAGTACACTATGTTTTATTTTTTAAAGTCACATGGCCACTAGAGAAACAGCTCCTTTGTTTTATGGCTGTTGCACACTGACCACACACACACACACACACACACACACACACACACACACACACACAGAGAGAGAGAGAGAGAGAGAGAGAGAGAGAGAGAGAGAGAGAGAGAGAGACAGACAGACAGACAGACAGAGAGACAGAGACAGAGTCATCCAGAAACTTCAAATATAGCCAACTATAATTATGGCCTCTATTTTCAGCTTTGGGCCTCACATTGCTTTCTTTCCTCATTAGTGTGACCAATTACACAACAAGAATTAGCTAACAGAAGGAAGAATTTATTTCGGTTCACACTTTATCTCGTACTACCCATCTTAGCAGGGAAGTCATAAAGGCAAGAGCTTGAGGCAGCTGGTCACATACCATCTTCAGCCAGAATATATAGAGATGATTGCTGGTACTTGGGTCACGTTCTTCTTTCTATTCAGTGTAGGACAGCAACCTAAGGAATGGTGTAACTCACATTTAGGGTGAGTCTTCCCACCTTAATTAATCTAATCTAGAACATTCTTCATAGTTGTGCAGGTTTTATTTTCCTATTCTAGATTATTCTAGATCTAGAATTAGGTTATTTTAGATTATTCTATTCTATTATTATTATTATTATAGATTATTCCAAATCTCATAGATTATTCTAGATCTCATAAGATGACAATCAAGATAACCATCCGAAGCCTGTATCTGAAAGGTAGGTGGCTAAATCAATGCTGAAGCTCATAAATTATATTTCCCCAGGCATAAGAATTAGGTCACTAATAGAAAATAATAATAATAATAATAATAATAATAATAATAATAATAATAATAATAAATGAACCTATGGCCAATGTAAAAAAAATGGATTGTTTGCACTGGTAAATTTTGAAGTTTGGTTTTGATTTTTAAAATTATAAATTATGATTTCACTCCTAAAGAGGATGCTTTATTTTAATATTGCAAAAACAGGTTTTGTTTAAAAAGCAGGTACCAGGCCATAGTAGAAGACAATGCAGCCACTTTTGATGTGAACTGACAGACTAAGATCAGAAAGGAGAGGAGAACCTCCCCTATCAGTGGACTTGGGGAGTGGCATGCATGCAGAGGGAGGAGGGAGGGTGGGATCAGGAGGGGAGGAGGGAGGGGCTTATGGGGGGATGCAGAATGAATAAAGTGTAATTGATGAAAAATTAAAAAAAAAAAAAAAAAAAAAAAAAAAAGCAGGTACCGTGGTGTTTTTTTTGTCTTTGTCTTTTTGTTTTTTTTTTTTTTTTTTTTTTTTTGTATTTTTGTTTGTTTGTTTGTATGTTTTTGTCTGCTGGCTATCTACTCTGGTTTCCGGTTTTGGTTTGCTTGCAAGGTCTGGGGAAGCTCGGAGAGTTTCCAATTTGGTAAAAAGAATCTCTGGAGGACACTCCAATTCCTGGGGAGGGGGTCAAGAGAGGGACCCAAGGGCCCATAAAGGCTCTACTTCTTTTGGGACCAGGAGAGAGGGTTGCTGGGACCCTACTCTGGATGGACAGAGAGCTACTGGAACTTACTCTCCATCTGGAAGCTGTGGAGAGGGCCATGGGGACTCTGTTCCTTCTGGAATCTATGTGTGTGGAGGGGCCCAAGAAGAGGTCCACACCTTCTGGAATCTCTGGGACTTGTGTCCAGTAGGGGCCAGTCAAGTCCTGGTATTTGGGTATTCTGGTTAATCTAAGGTGGCATTGTTGGATTTCTATGTTCCTTATCTATGTCTATGTGTGTATGTTTATCTGTGTATGTATGTTTATCTGTAGATTTGGACTAACGATATTGATATTTTTGGACATGAGTCAGTTTAAATCAGCACCTTTGAGTTTGGTCCTGGACCATCGGAGATAAATTCTATAAAACATTTTAATATTTATCGGGTATTTTAAAATAATAACCCATGGGCAGTCTAACAAAGAACTTAAAACAGTTTCTCAGCCCTTTGTGGGAGGTCAAAAGACCTTGGTATTTATTTTATTAATTCTACAAAGTAAATCCAAGCCAGGCAGTTTAAGCCAATTAACAAAAGTGCAGTTATTACAATGTATCATATCAGGAAAAAAAACCATAAAATATGTTGTTCTTCACTTAAAAAGGCTGGAGATTCTGCAGTGCAAAATGTTTGCTTATGATCTTTTATAGGAAAAAAAAAAAAAAAAAAAAAAAAAAAAAGGACTACAGCTCCATATTCGCCCAGGATTATACAGGGTTATATTCAGATCATTGTTAACCATTATAGGGCATATAGTTCCCTCTAACTCACCGTGGAACATGCCCATATTTATATTTACAAAGAGATCTAACAAATTTAATCATTACAAGATTTTTAAAAATGAGACTAAGATAATTATAAAAACATTACAACCAGTACTCCACTCCCATCATCTAGTGGGATTCCTCAAAACACTTACAAAATTATTTTAGATTTAAAAGACTGCTTTTTTCCCCATTCCTTTGCATCCTGAGGATTGCCATAGATTTGCTTTTAGTCTCCCTTCTATTAATTTCAAAGAATCTATGAAACGTTGTCATTGGAGGATGCTGCCACAGGGCATGGCAAATAGTTCTACTTTATGCCAATAATTTGGAGTTAAGGCCATTAGACCAATACAAAAAAATGGCCTTCTATTTATAATATTCATTATATAGATGATATTTTACTAGTCTCTCCTATAACTCAAAATGTTATGGCTTATGGCTTGCTATACCGATCTTTCTAAGGCTTTGTTCCAAACAGGATTAAAAATTGCTCCAAAAAAGGTACAAACTAGAGATCCATATAGTTATTTAGGTTTTAATTTATTTCCTCTGGCTATTAAACATCAAAAAGTACAAATTAAAATAAATAAGTTAAAGACCCTTAATGACTTCCAAATATGATTGGGGGATATAAATTGGCTTAGACCATATCTAAAATTAAGTTGCCACTGGACAACTTATGCCTTTGTTTAATATTCTTAAAGGGGATACAGCTCCTACCTCCCCACAAATATTGACTCCAGGGGCTCGAGATGCATTATTGTTAGTGGAAAAGGCTTTAAAAAAATCAATTTGTAACATATTGGGATCCAGATACTCCTCTCATATTGTATTTCAAACACACTCAACTCCTACTGGAATGTTATAGCAATCTAATCCTCTATTGTAGATCCACTTCTCAGCTAGTCTCAATAAAGTAATTTTGCCTTATTATGAGACTATTGCCTAAGTCATTGTATTGGGATACACCCAGGCAAGGGCTTACTTTGGAACTGAGCCTTGCAAGATTATTATACCATATAATAAAGTTTAAATTAATTAGCTTTATGCCAATTCAGATAAATGGTTACTTTCTCTGGCTACAACTAGATAATCATTACCCTTCCAATAAGATTATTCAATTTTTTTACTTTACATAGTGTTGTTTTTCCTACTATAGTTAAAAATAAACCTTTAAAAAATGCTTGTTCTATTTTTCTGATGGCAATGCTAAATAAAAAAGCTGGCTCTACTGTTAACAAACAAAAAGTTATTTTCAAGTTCCAGGGTTATCTACTAAACTTGCAGAATTGATGGCTATCCACGCAGTTTTACAACTTTTACAACATTTTTCTGAGCCTTTATTTTGTTTACTGACAGTGCTTATATTGCTCAAGCTATTCCTAAGCTTAAAACAACAGGCCAGATTCTTTCTACCACTCTGGCTAGTCAAATGTTTGCTCAGATTCAAAGACTTATTCAGGCTCCTCATAATCCTTTTGCTATTTTTCATGTTAGAGCCCATTCTGGCCTCCCTGGACCTCTTGCTTTAGGTAACCAGACTATTGATAAAGCCTTAATAACCTTGGCTGAAAAAACACCTATACAAAAAGCTCAATTGGTTAATAAATTGCATCATCTTAATAGTCACTCCTTATGATTAACTTATGGTCTTACAAAAAAAAAAAAAAAAAAAAAAAAAAAAAAAATGCCAAAAACTGTTAAAAATTCAAACACTTGTGATGTTTTCTGTCCAGTACCTCATCTTGGGGTTAACCCCTGAGGGCTGACGCCAGGCCAGCTATAGCAGATGGATGTGACTCATTTTATAAAATTTAAAAAATTAAAATTTATTCATGTAACTATTGATACCTGTACAAGATTTATTTATGCTCCATTGCATTCTGAAAAAGCTGCATGCCACATTATACATCATTGTTTGGCTGCATTCATTGTTCTTGGCATGCCACAGCAAATTAAGACTGATAATTGAACAACTTATATCAACAAGCCCTTTCAATTTTTTTAAAAAAATCATTTATCAAACACTTGTGATGTTTTCTGTCCAGTACCTCATCTTGGGTTAACCCTGAGGGCTGCTATAGCAGATGGATGTGACTCATTTTATAAAATTAAAAAATTAAAATTTATTCATGTAACTATTGATACCTGTACAAGATTTATTTATGCTCCATTGCATTCTGAAAAAGCTGCATGCCACATTATACATCATTGTTTGGCTGCATTCATTGTTCTTGGCATGCCACAGCAAATTAAGACTGATAATTGAACAACTTATATCAACAAGCCCTTTCAATTTTTTAAAAAAAAATTATTTATTAAGCATGTAACAGGATTTCTTATAATCCTATGGGCCAAGGCATGGTTAAACATGCCCATGCCACCATTAGGATGTATTTACAAAAGACAAAAAAAAAAGGGGGAACTATGTCCTCCTCATTCATCCAGAGCTCAATTTATTTATTTATTTAATTTAATTTGGACAAACATGGCAAATCTGCAGCTAAACATTTTTGGCACCCTGAAACCTCCATGGTTAAATGGAGGGACCCTTGAATAATACATGGCATGGACCCAACCTCATTTTAATTTGGGTATGAGGATATGTTTGTGTTTTTTGCAGGTTAAAGATGCTGTTTGATGGCTGCCAAAAAGACTGGTGCAACAAGTGGATTTCATCAGGCAACAAGATCCTTCCCCAAGTGACGATATTGCTGATCCTGCTGCAGCTGATTCATCCAGTGAAGGGTGAATTATACCTTTGGCCTTAGGACCCAATCTCCCTCTTGTTCTCCCTGTACATGTTAGCATACCTGTGTTTGGCTGGTTTGGTACTATTCATCTTTGTAACTGCCAGATGTGTCCACTTAGCTCAATGGTGCCAAGCTAGATTTAATGCCATTAAAACAGCAGCATGCTGTGACACCCTTGCCCCAGGTAGAGGCTTGCTTGCCCTGCTCTAACGTTAGCTTTAACCTCTCCTTTCCTGTGTGATTCGCCAGTTAGTCAATGATGGGTTCTGGGTGATAGGATATTTACCAGCCTAAGACACAGAAATCCCCCTATAAGCGGGATTCTCCCATAACAGGTCAGGTATTTTTTGGGAATCACCCCCACCTAAGACAGGCACTGTCCCTTTGTTTAATTTGAAAGGGAGGCATTGTGGCAGCCCTTTTTTAGTTACTGGCAAATTGGAGTGCACATCTCAACATGGGAATTCGGCCGCTAAGTCCTTGTTTTTATCTAAAGGTTGGTGGCTAAGAGATTGACCTTGGTAGCAGAGGGCTCCAGCCCTGAGAACTAGACCATAAGTTCTGTGAAACCACAGTAACCAGACAGCAAATTAAAAGCAAGTATTGTATTAGAAACTGAAAATTCCCCAAAGGAACAAAAGGCAATTTTATTAACCTTGGACAGGCCCTTCGTCAGGCTCTTGCAAACAGGCTGAGGCACTGAGTTAGGAAGAAATGAGGCATCTCTTGGAGGCAAACAGGAACTTTGTCTCACAGCAGGATAAAGCTTGGCAACACGAGGGCACTGTTGAACAGGCAGGGAAGTGAGAAGAGTGTCTAAGGTCATCTTCTGCTGCTTCACCTGCAGTAGCTTTTTTTTTAGACACCTCCAGCCTTTCCATCACCCTATGAAGATTGCAACAAGGCTGTATTTAGCATCTCATTTTTCTCCTAAATAACTCATAAATGACTTGTGTTGCCTTGAAAAATTGCTCAAGGACTAATCAGAATGTCCCATCAAATGTCTGTGAGCTAAAAATGTATCAGAGCAAACATACTTCACACATTTACAGATTTAACACTCTTGGGAAAGAAGCCTGTCTACTCCCATAGAAATTCCTCACTACTGACACAAGAGACACTTGAGCAAGAGAGGGCTTCTTTCATTAATGGTCAGTGTTATCTGGGTTATCCCTGAGTCATAACTGCAGGTGTAGCACTGCTAGCTTCTGGAAGGTTCTATGCACAATATCCCTAAAGATGACAGCAGAAATATTTGCATTGAAAACAGTAAAATCTGTGAAATTGAGGGTACTTTAACTTTCTTAGCAAGAACAATGAGTCCCTATATGTTAATGTGTCAATATATCACATTGTGCTCCTTAAATGCATACTACAAATATGAACTAAAAAAGAGCCATCAATCCTCGTAGCTAGTGAACCCAAAGGGCTTAAAAAAATCATCCCTTGGATTTTGTCATCTATTTGGACTCATCATTTGTGTACTTTGTCCATTATCTATGTATAAATTAAGATTTATCCCCAAGATTTCACTCAGAGCAGCATCTCTAGGGGAAGAGGGGATAGCTGATGGGGTGATTATCAAGAACTGATGCCTAGAATCCCTGCACAGATGTAGGCCATGGCAGTTCAGTATCCAAGTGGGTTACATAGTAATGGGAACCCAGACTGTCTCTGACATGACCTCAGTGGCTGGCTCTTTGATCTCCTCCCCCTGAGGGGGGAGCAGCCTCACCAGGACACAGAGAAAGACAATGCAGCCAGTCCTGATGAGACCTAATAGACTAGGATCAGAAGGAAGGGGAGGAAGACCTCCCCTATCAGTGGACTGGGGGAGGGCCATGGGTGGAGAAGGGGAAGGGAGGGTGGAATTGGGAGGGGAGGAGGAAATGAGCTACATGGGGGACACAAAGTGAATAAATTATAATTAATAAAAATTAAAAATAGGGGCTGGAGAGATGGCTCAATGGTTAAGAGTGCTGCCTGCTCTTCCAAAGGACACAGGTTCAATTCCCAGCACCCACATGGCAGTTCACAACTGTTTGTAATGTCAGTTTCAAGGGATCTGAAACCTTTACACCAAATGCACATAAAACAAAAATTAAATAAATTATGTAAAACAAAAAGGTCATTAAAATTAAAATAAAAAAATAAAAAAGAACTGATGCCCTTGCAGTACTTACAGACAAGCTACAAAACCCCAGTGCCAAGCCTAGTAAACCTCCCTTTGAATTTTCATTAGAGGGATCCAATACAGGCTATCACCATTGCCCTTGGGTGTCTCAAAGAACTTGAAGGTAAGACCCTATTTTCTGAAGACACTACACAGATTTAGAATTCTTTAAAGAAGCAAATAAAAACCCGAGTGAACCCATTGCAAAGACACTACAATTCATTCTCTACTGTTGTTTTTCAAAGTTTATTGTATAGTGAGCATTCATAGTCTACCACAATTACTGGGGACTTTGTGTCACTAGCATACAACATGAGAATTTTTCCTGTGCTGCAAATCTGTCTAAACAATTGTCTAGCTATATTTTAGGTAATTGGACTGGAGAATTCGATACTACCATGGAGCAGCTGAGAGTGGCCATTATCACAGTAAATTCTACCAGAGTGGACACAGGACTAGCCACAGGATTATCACCATGGATTGCTACAGCCATGAATCATCTGAAGGAATGGGTGGGCATGGGAGCGTTAGCAGGCCTTCTGGTGTTGGTCTCCTTGCTTTGCCTGTGGTGTATATGCAAGATTAGAGTCTCACAACAGCATAATGCAGCCATGATCATTCAGGCCTTTACAGCCATTGAAGCAGGACATTCACCCCAAGCATGGTTGGCTACCATAAAAAGCTAAAATGTTATGCTCAGGATGCGAGGCTAAGCACTGCACTCAGGGTCAGCCGCTTTCGACCCAGAGAAGAGCATGTCTGATTGCATGCAGGTTGATGCCCCAGGTCCAGCCTCTGAGAAAAAGATCGGATGGGTCTGATGCTCTTTGGGTGGATGACACCTAAATGAACATTGGTACAAAGTCCCAATTTATTTCTAATATCAGAGATCAGACCTCTACTCTTGCCTGATGCTTCTAAAACAAAAAGGGGGAACTGTAGAGAGCTGCATAATGCCGTGCCTTAAAGATGGAGCTGGTTTCCGCCTTCCACCTTCTCGATGGTGAGTGCTCTCTGTCACAAACAACTCCACATTTGGCTAAGGCTGAGGATCTGGCTTGCTTCCATGTATGTGGACCTATCTGCATTGCCCATGTGGCACGCTGGGGTTGGCTACCCAGAGGCTATATAAGCTGTAGACTGGCTTTCCCCAGGGTCCTATGATTGTTCAAGGTTCCTGAATAAACTGAAAAAAAAAAAAAAAAAAAGACACAGACTAACAGAATGGATGAGTAAACAAAACTCAGCAATCTGTTGCATACAAGAAACACACCTAATTCACAAAAATAGACATCACCTGAGGGTAAAGTGTTGGAAGATGGCTTTCCAAGCAAATGGAAACAAGAAGCAAGCAGGAATAGCCATTCTAATATCTGATAAAATAGACTTTCAACCAAAATTAATGAAAAGAGATGGGGAAGGACACTTCATACTCATCAAGGGAAAAATCCCCAGGATGATATCACAATCCTGAACATCTATGCCTCAAATGCAAGGGCACCCACATTTGTAAAATAAACATTAATAAAACTTAAACCACACATAGACCCACCCATATTAATAGTGAGAGACTTCAACACCCCACTCTCAACAAAGGACCGGTCAACAAAACAGAAATTAAACAAAGAAAAAATAACTCTGACAGAGGTCATGAATCAAATAAACCTCCCAGACATCTACAGAACCTTACACCCAAACTCAAAACAATTTACCTTCTTCTGAGCACCTCATGGAACCGTCTCCAAAATAGACCATATAATTATTCACAAGGCAAGCCTCAACAGATACAAGAAGATTGAAATAATCCCTTGTATCCTATCTGATCACCATGGATTAAAACTGGATCTCAATGACAAAAATAGCAAATGGCCTACATTCAGATGGAAACTGAACAACTTGCTATTAAATGACAGCTGGGTCAGAGAAGAAATAAAGAAAGAAATTAAAGACTTCCTAGAATTCAATAGAAATGAAGGCACAACATACCCAAAATTAGCAGACACAATGAAAGCAGTGCTAAGAAGAAAGTTCATAACACTAAGTGCCTTCAAGAAGAAATTGGAAACATCTCATGCAAGCAACTTAATGGCTAAGTTAAAAGCCCAAAAAAAAAAAAAAAAAAAGAAGCAGACACATGAAAAAGTAGTAGACAGCTGGAAATAATTAGACTCAGGGCTGAAATCAATCAATCAGAAACAAATAAAACAATTCAAAGGATCAATGAAACCAAGAGCTGTTTCTTTGAGATAATCAAGATATACAAACCCTTAGCCAAGCTAACTAAAAGGCAGATAGAATCTATCCAAATTAACAAAATCAGAAATAAAAAGGGGGACATAAGCACAGACACTGAAGAAATCCAAACAATAAAGAGGTTTTATTTTCAAAGTCTATATGCCACAACATTTGAAAATCTAAATGAAATGGACAATTTTCTTGATGGATTCGAATTACCAAAACTGAATCAGGACCAGGTAAATCAATTAAATAGTCCTATATCCCCTAAGGAAATAGAAGCTGTCATCAAAAGTCTACCATGCCAAAAAAGCCCAGGGCCAGATGGCTTCAGTGCAGAATTCTAGCGGATCTTCAAAGAAGAGCTAACACCAATACTCTTCAAACTATTCCACAAAATAGAAACAGAAGGACACTACCAAACTCATTCATTCTATGAAGCCATAGTCACTTTGGAACCTAAACCTCACAAAGACCCAACAAAGAAAGAGAATTATAGGCCAATCTCCCTTATGGACATTGATGCAAAAATATTCAACAAAATACTTGCAAACCGAATCCAAGAACACATCAAAGATATCATCCACTTATGACCAAGTATGCTTCATCCCCGGCATACAGGGGAGGTTCAATATATGGAAATCCATCAATGTGATCCACCACATAAAAAAACTGAAGGAGAAAAACCACATGATCATTTTCTTAGATGTTTGAAAAGGCATTTGACCAAATCCAACATCTATTCATGTTTAAAGTATTGGAGAGAGGAAAAGAAGATGGAGGTGCCAGGAGAACACTGTGTCTGAGACGTGGGACAACACTCTCCATGCAGCGACCAGGAGACTGAACTCTAGGCCCTAAAACTACAGTGATCATGTTTCCCAGGTGAGGGAAGGCTCCCACAGGTTGGGAATTGGTTGGGTCCACTCTGCAGCGGCCCAGCCAGAACCCGGAAGAGATCCCAGGTAAGGAGGGCATTGGGTCTCCAGGTCAGAGCTGCATGCCTCCATGTCCTGATCACTTTCCCAGGCTGATTGGTGGGCACAAGGGTGCCAGAGACTGGGAGTCCCAGTTGCAAGAAAACACCACGGGGAAGGAAAGTTATGAGACTGATCACAGGTCACCCAGTCTTTCCCTGGAAGGTCTCCCTGACCTTGAGTACCCGCTGTCATCACAACTGAGCTCCTGCTGCATGCAGAGAGCAGCTGCGAGCCCAGCTCAAAATCCCTACTCCCTATTCGGGGGAGGCAGGAGGCATCCAGCAGAATTTGCCACAGACCACATTGTCTGTACCCCAACCCGAGATTGGGGCTGAGAAAATCCAATGCTTTCAGGCACTCCCCCAAACTCCACCATAACTCTGCCACTGCAAAGCCAAAGGATAGAGAGGTGCACAGCGGCTTCACAGTGCCAGGACCCCAGTGCTGCCAGCTGCTCCTAGCAAACAAACTTCAGCTCAGGATCTGGGACTGTGGTCATTCAGCATGTCCTGAGACTCTCCTAGGTCCAGTGCAATGAGGTCTAGCACCAAGTCCTAACACCGGCAACCCTCCGACCCCTGGCAGAGAAACCCCCAGATCAGGATCAGGACTGAGAAGTCCCAACCCCCTTTGGCACCTCCCTGAGAGTACCGCCATAAGCTTGCCCTAGTGGAAGGGGAGGACAGAGGGGAAGAACAGAGAGGCAGCCTGCCACTGGTCACAGCACCCCCTCTCCAGCTCACCCAGCAGCCCCTGGCAGAGAAACCCAAGCTCTGGATCTGAGGACACTCAACCATACCTGGTACTCTCTCTGGGGATCAGCAAACATAGGTTCTACCACCAGGCTGCTTCTGGCAGAGAGATCTGGGCACGGGATCTGGGATTGAGAACACTCAACCTAACTCTTTCCTGCGCTACCCCGGGACCAGTCAACATAACCCCTCCTGGCAGAGGGAAAGGACAGAGAGGCATCACACAGGAAATATGGACACTGAGTCCTGTGGCCACAGGGTCACAGAGCTGACTGTTAGCCTACCCACACATTTTCCACAGCAGGACCAAATCAGAGAGTAGACAGCAAGGGGAATTCCTGTGCATTCCTACTGGTCCTGCAAGAGAGTGAGTGAGCCTTCTAGGGAGAGTTTTCCTCAGACACAGGGCCTCTCCACAGAAGCAACCAGATGAGATCCCTGCCACGCACACCCCTAGTGTGGGCATCATAGGGATTCTTGGGATAGCGACCCCAACATTGAAGCCTCTGCCTTGTGGGTCCACCAGTGTAATCCAGGCAAACAATCCTTGGATCTCAGACAGAACTGCATAAGAATGGACTGCAGGCCACTGCAATAGTAAGAGAATCTGTGCATGCACACAGTGCCCACTAAAAGCGCATGTGAATAGCGCCAGCATCACATTCCTTACTTAGGCAAAACTGAAACCACAACACACACTCCCAAACCAGTGAACCTCTCTCATCTTCCTGAAAAAACAGTATAGAAAACAGAAAGAGATGATCATAGCCCGATCTACAAACTCGAGGAACAAACAGTGAGGGTTATAAATTACCAGATGGCTAGAGGAAGACATAAGAACACACCCAACAAAAATCAGGACATAATGACCTCACCAGCCACCCTTCAAACCAAAGGACACTTCAATTCACTAGATATAGAAGAAAACAACCTCAAAACTATGTTTCTCCAGCTATTAGAGGCCCATAAAGATGAAATGAACAAAGCCCTCAGAGAAATAGCCAAAGAAATCGAGATGAACAAAGGGGAAACAAATAGAGCTCTCAGAGAAATGACCACAAAAATTGAGGCAAACAAAGAAGAAATGATCAAAGCTCTCAAAGAAATGTCCACACAAATGAAGGCAAATAAAGAAGAAATAAACAAAGCTCTCATAGAAATACAGGCAATTATAGCCAAAGAAGTAGAGGCACAATTAGTGATACATAGAGAGGAAACAGAAAAAAAAAATAGAAGCTGTCATTGAAAATCAGGACTCCACAATCAAACAGATGAAGGAAATGGTGCAAGACATGAAAACAGAATTAGAATCAATAAAGAAAACACAAATAGAGAAAAACCTGGAGCTGGAGAACATAGAGAAAAGATCGGGAACTACAAAGGTAAGCATCACCAACAGAATACATGAGATGGAAGAAAGAATCTCAGAAGCCAAAGATACACTTGCGGAAATTGACACATCTCTCAAAGAAAAAATAAAATCAGAAAAGTTCCAAACACAAAACATCCAAGAAATCAAGGACACCAAGAAAAGACAAAATCTAAGAATAATAGGAGTAGAAGAAAAAGAAGACATCAGGCTCAAAGGTCCGGAAAATATTTTCATGAAAATTATAGAAGAAAACTTTCCCAACTTAAAGAAGGAGATGTCCATAAACATACAAGAGGCCTCAGAACACCAAGTAGACTAGACCAGAAAAGAAATTCTTCAAATCACATCATAGTCAAAACACTGAACCTACAGAACAAAGAAAAATTTCTAAAAGCAGCAAGGGAAAAAGGCCAAGTAACATATGAAGGTAGACCTATGAGAATCACACCAGATTTCTCAACAGAAACTACGAAAGCCAGAAGGGCCTGGACAGAAATCATGCAGTCCTTAAGGGACCACAGATTCCAACCCAGACTACTATACCCAGCAAAACTTTCAATCAACATAGAGGGAGAATTCCAAATATTCCATGACAAAACCAATTTTAAACAATATCTACATAGTAACCCAGCTCTACAGAAGTTACTAGAATGGAAACTCCAAACCCAAGAAAACAACTACATCTAAGGAAACAGAGGAAATAGATAACTACACAACAACAATAAAAAAAAAAAAAAAAAAAAAAAGAATACAAGCAATGAAACTCAGTGACACCACCAACCTCACATCAAACGTAAGTAACAATTGTTGGTCACTAGTATCTATCAACATCAACAGACTCAACTCCCCAATAAAAAAACACAGACTAACAGAATGGTTGGGGAAACAGGATCCAACATTCTGTTGCATCCAAGAAACACACCTATGCAACAAAGATAAACACTACCTCAGAATAAAGGGCTGGAAAAATGTTTCTCAAGCAAATGGCTCCAGAAAACAAGCTGGAATTAGCCATCCTAATATCTAATAAAATAGACTTTCAACCCAAGTTAATCAAAAAGATAAGGAGGGCCACTGTATTCTCATCAAAGAAAAAATCCACCAAGAGGACATCACAATTTTGAACATCTATGCCCCAAATACAAGAGCACCTACATTAGTAAATGAAACAATATTAAAACTTAAATCACACATTGATCCTAATACCTTAATAGTGGGAAACTTCAACACTCCACTCTCACCAAGGGACAGATCAACTAGACAGAAAACAAACAGGGAAATAAAAACACTTACAGAGTCCCTAAATCAAATGGACCTAATAGATGTCTACAGATCTTTTCATCCAAACTCAAAAGAGTATACCTTCTTTTCAGTACCACATGGAACTTTCTCCAAATTAGGCCATATAGTTGGTCATAAAGCAAGCCTCAACAGATACAAAAAGATTGAAATAATCCCTTCTATTCTATCTGACCACCATGGACTAAAGCTGGACCTCAACAACAACAGAAATAACAAAAAGCCGACAGGCACATGGAAACTGAACAACTTGTTACTCAATGACAACTGGCTTAAGGAAGAAATAAAGAAAGAAATTAAAGACTTCCTAGAGTTCAATGAAAATGAAGGCACAACATACCCAAATTTATGGCACACATTAAAAGCAGTGCTCACAGGAAAATTTATAGCACTAAGTGCCTTCAAGAAGAAATTTGTAACATCACATACAAGCACATTAATGGCCCAACTGAAAACCCTAGAAAAAAAAAAGCAGATACAACCAAGAGGAACAGGCGGCTTGAAATAATCAAACTCATGGCTGAAATCATTCAATTAGAAACAAATAAAACTATTCAAAGAATCAATGAAACAAAAAGCTGGTTCTTTGAGAAAATCAACAAGATAGACAAACCCTTAGCCAAACTAACTAAAAAGCAGAGAGAATCTATTCAAATTAGCAAAATCAGAAAGGAAAAGGGTGACATAACTGCAGACACTGAGGAAATTCAAACAATCATTAGGTCATACTATAAAAGCCTATATGCCACAAAATTTGAAAACCTAAATGAAATGGACAATTTTCTTGATAGATTCCATTTTCCAATATTAAGTCAAGATCAGGTAGAAAGACTGAATAACGCTATATCCCCCAAGTAAATTGAAGCAGTCATTAACAGTCTCCCCTCCAAAATAAAGCTCTGGGCCAGATGGTTTCAGCACAGAATTCTACAAAGAAGAATTCATCAAAGAAGTGCTAACTCCAATTCTCCTCAAACTATTCCACAAAATAGAAACAGAAGGAAAATTATCAAACTCATTCTATGAAGCCACAGTCGCCTTGATAGCTAAACCACACAAAGACCCAACAAAAAAAAAGAGAACTTCAGACCTATCTATCTTATGAACATTGACGCAAAAATACTCAATAAAATATTTGCAAACCGAATCAAAGAACACATCAAAGATATCATCCACCATGACTAAGTGAGCTTCATCCCAGGCATGCAAGTGTGGTTCAACATATGGAAATCCATCAATGTAATCCACCACATAAACAAACTGAAGGAGAAAAACCATATTATCATCTCCTTAGATGCTGAAAAAGCATTTGAGAATGTCCAACACCCATTCATGTTTAAAGTCTTGGAGAGGTCAGGGATACAAAAGGCACATATCTAAACATAGTAAAGGCAATATACAGCAAGCCTATAGCCAAAATCAAACTCAAAGGAGAGAAACTTAAATCAATCCCACTGAAATCAGGGACAAGACAAGGCTGCCCACTCTCTCCATACCTCTTCAACATAGTACTTGAAGTCCTAGCCAGAGCAATAAGACAACTAAAGGAGCTCAAGGGGATACAAATCAGAAAGAAAGAGGTCAAAGTGTCAGTTTTCGCAGATGATATGATAGTATACATGAGCTGAAAGACCCCCTCTGGGTGTCTTCCGTCAGGGAGACCCCCTCCCAAGGATCAACGAGACCAGATGTTCGGCTGCAAACAGCAAGAGGCTTTATTTTGATACACGGGTACCTGGGGCGACAAAGTCTCTCGGAGGACTTTGTGCACCCCCTGAGTGGAAAGCTGGGCTTTTTATAGGGTCTCAGAGCAAAAGCGCGATTACAGAAGCAAGGAGCATGGTTACAGAGAGCTGATTGGTACATTTACATGAAACTGCAATTTGAGTCAGAGTTTGGCAGGGACATCATGATATCAGGAACTGGGTGGTCGGAACGGTCATGATGACTCTCAATCTTGGGACCGCCACCTGTTGTTTGTCTTAAGGCTCCTATCTCAGCTGGAACAGTCTTACTATTTGTCTTAGGGCTTATCTCAGCTGGAACAGTCTCACAAACTTCTCATATGCGTGGTCAGCACAAATTGATTTTTGGCTCAACTGGGGCAGCCTGACCACAGATATCCCCAGCAGCTGGGTCTCTTCAGCAAGTTTCTAGTTCCCTCCCTAGCCCACAGAGTTTTTCTCAAAACAGTGGTAGCCTTCAGAGTTTCTCAAAACAGTGCTGTACAAAATGACATTAGCTGCTTCTAACTTTTGGTGAGGCGGGGGTCTTTCAGAGCGACCCCCCAAACTCAACCAGAGAACTCCTTCAGCTGATAAACACTTTCAACAAAGTGGCAGGATACAAAATCAACTCAAAAAAAAAATCAGAAGCCCTCCTGAATACCGAAGACAAAAGGGCTGAGAAAGAAATTATGGAAACAACACCCTTCAAAATAGCCACTAATAATATAAAGTACCTTGGGGTGGCACTAACCAAGCAAGTGAAAGACCTGTTTGAGAAAAACTTCAAGTCTCTGAAGAAAGAAATTGAGAAGATATCAGAGATGGAAAGATCTCCCATTCTCATGGATTGGTAGGATTAACATTGTGAAAATGGTCATCCTGCCAAAAGCAATCTACAGATTCAATGCAATTCCCATCAAAATACCAACCCAATTCTTTACAGACCTTGAAAAAAAGATTCTCAGCTTCATATGGAGAAACAAAAAACCCAGAATCTCTAAAACAATCTTGTACAACGACAGATCATCTGGAGGTATCTCCATCTCTGATCTCAAGCTGTACTATAGAGCAATAGTAATAAAAACTGCATGGTATTGGCATAAAAACGGAAAGGAGGATCAATGGAACTGAATAGAAGACCCAGAAATAAACCCACACAACTATGAATACTCGATTTTTGACAAAGAAGCCAAAAGCATTCAATGGAAAAAAGACAGCATCTTCAACAAATGGTGCTGGTCCAACTGGATGTCTACATGCAGAACAAATGAAAATAGACCCATATTTATCACCCTGAACAAAACTAAAGTCTAAGTGGATCAAAGACCTCCACATAAAACCAGATACTCTAAATTTGTTAGAAGAAAAATTGGGGAACAGCCTAGAACTCATTGGAACAGGAGACAACTTCCTGAACAGAAAACCAACAGCACAGGCTCTAAGAGCAACAATCAATAAATGGGACCTCATGAAACGAAAAAGCTTCTGTAAAGCAAAGGACACTGTCATCAAAACAAAATGACTGCCTACAGACTGGGAAAGAATCTTCACTAACCCTTTATCTGACAGAGGGCTAATATCCAGTATTTTCAAAGAACTAAAGACGCTGAAAAGTAGCAAACCAAGTAATCCAATTAAAAAATGGGGAACAGAGCTAAACAGAGAATTCTCTTTAGAGAAATATCAAATGGCAGAAAAACACTTAAAGAAATGCTCAACCTCATTAGCCATTAGGGAAATGTAAATCAAAACAACCCTGAGATTTCACTTTACACCAATTAGAATGACCAAGATGAAAATTTCAAGTGACAATACATGCTGGAGAGGTTCTGGAGAAAGGGGAACCCTCCACCACTGCTGGTGGGAATGTAAACTGGTACAAACAGTTTGGAAATCTATCTGGTGCTTTCGCAGACAATTAGGAATAGTGCTTCCTCAAGACCCAGCTATACCACTGCTAGGTATATACCCAAAATTTGCTCAAGTACACAAAAGGCATACTTGCTCAACCATGTTTATAGCAGCTTTATTTGTAATAGACAGAACCTGGAAACAACCCAGATGTCAATCAACAGAGTGATACAGAAATTGTGGTATTTTTACACAATAGATTACTACTCAGCAATCAAAAGGAGGAAATCATGAAATTTGTAGGCAAATGGTGGGATCTAGAAAAGATCATTCTGAATTAAATATCCCAGAAGGAGAAAGACAAACACGGTATATACTCGCTTATATAGACCTATAAGATATGATAAACATAATGAAATCTATACCCCTAAAATGATAATCAAGAGAGCAGACACAGGGTAAGATGATCAATCCTCATTTAGAAAGATAGATGGGATGTGCATTGAATGTATGACAGGAGTCTACTGCAAAAGGCATCTGAAAAACTCTACCTAGTAGTGTTTTCAAAGCAGATACTAAGACTCATAACCAAACCTTCTTCAGAGTACAGGGAATCATATAAAAGAATGGGAGTTAGTATGATGGGCAAAGGATAGGAGCTCCACAAGGACCAAATATATCTGGGCACAGGGACTTTTCTGAGACTGACAATCAAGGACCATGTATGGATATAACCTAGAACCTCTGCTCGGATGTAGCCAGCCCATGGTAGCTCAGTAACCAATTGGTTTCCCATAGTAAGGGGAACAAGGACTATTTCTAACAGGAACTCAATGGCTGGCTCTTTGACTTCCCCACCTCCCAAGGGAGGAGCAGTCCTGTTAGGCCACAGAGGAGGACTTTGCAGCCAGTCCTGAAGATATCTGATAAAACAGGGTCAGATGAATGGGGAGGAGGTCCCCCCCTATTAGTGGATTTGGAAAAGGGGCAGGGTGGAGATGATGGAGGGAGGGTGGGATTGGGAGGGAATGAGGGGATGGGATACATCTGGGAAACAGAATTAATAAAATGTAACTGATTAAAAAAATAAAATAAAAAAAATTAAAAAAAGATTAAAAAAATAAAATAAAATAACTAAACCCAAAGTATTATGTATGTATCTCCAATACTCATAAATTATCAATTCACAAAGCAATTTTTTTATTTAATACAATATACTGGACTTTAAAAGATTTATCTTTAATTCTATAAAAATGCATTACACCTGAGTCAGAAAATGTTAGCTGACGCTTCTGTTTTCTTTGGTGCTGAAGGAAATCTAATCTAGAGTCTGGTGTGTGCTGCTTAAGTGACCTTTCACTGTGGTTTGGCCTTGTCTGAGAATCACTCTCATTTTTCTACTCCTGTTATCAGATAGCTTTTAGTGATGGAGTTATTAAAAAATTTTAAAACTTAAGAAAAAATCCACAGGATGGTGCATCCTTTCCCAAGCTTTTTGTACACACTCTAGCTTTAAAAGACCCATCATTCAAAATAATAATCATTACAATGTAATGATGGGAATTGGATTTTTAGAAGAGGAACTTAAGTCATCTACCTGCCAGAAACATACAAATCTAATTGCTGTAAAAAAAAAAAAAAAAATGGAGGAAACACACAATGGGATTACCCAAAATGCAATCCTCAGTGAAATGAAGCTAAGCGTGTTACAAGCAAATAATGTGCAAAGTTAGACCAATGTGCCCTGTCTCCACTATGTGGTGACTTGCTCCTGCCTGGGTCTCCTCTCACACTGTTGAACTGGCCCTGATTTACCATACTACCCTGAACCAGACGTTTGAGGGTTAGTACTTCATTTGTCACATTTCCTTGAGTCTTGTGTAGGTTTTCAAAATTCTCTTGGTGTGTTTTTATTGTTAACAATCCTTACTCAGTCAACTGAATGTTTATATCATGATGTAAATATTTGCAATGTATAGGTTCCCATGTATCTTTAAGATAATTGATCTACATGAAAAATACATTTTGTAATGATGGATAATTCTTACATAAGTACAGTTGTAACTTATTGAAATCTATAGCAGAATCTTGCGGAGTAGTCTGTTGATGTTCTCAGGGGTCTCCAGGAATACAGAACTACACTCTTTACCTTGATCATATTTGTCAAAAAAAGGTCACTCCCCTTTGCCTTTCCTTGTTCTGAAACTGTTTCATGTTTTCCTTCCTTTAAAGAAGGACGTTTAGTACCTAATTTAGTCACACTGAACAAATTAGATAAGAATCAAGAGTATGAGTTGGGTGGTGGTATCACCTGTCTTTAACCCCAGTGTTTCGGGATCAGAGGCAGGTGGATCTCTGAATTCAAGGCCAGCCTGTTCTACCTAGTGATTTCCAAAGCAGCCAGGCCTACACAAAAACCCTCTCTTGAAAAAACAAAAAAAAAAAAAAAGGAAAGAATACAGTGTTTTCTTCGGTTAAAAAAAAATTCACACACATTTAGTAAAGCAAAGTACATCTGGAAAGAGAGATGTAAGGCTTCACATCTCTCTCCTCTCTGAGATGGTCCTTCTGAGGCCCACACAGCAAACACACCTACTAAAGGCTGTTTTGCCTTACTTCTTCCCCTCTCAAGAAGGGCAGATAGAGACTAATTTTAAGGGGCTAGATTCCCCTTCTTTTCTCTTCTCTGGTTCTAGCAATAGAACCAGCACATTGAAAGCATAGACATACAAACACAGACTCCAAATGTATCCAAGGATGTTCAGTGATTACTGTGCTCCTGGCCATATAATCAAGGGAAGAACAGGAAGACCCAACTGACCTTTGTGAAGAAGAGGGCAGAGCCTTGCAGAACCACCTTGACCATTGAAGGTGGCTAACCATGAAGTTGGAGACACTCACAGCACACCTGCCCAAGTGCTGGGTAAAGGTTTGTCCCAGGACAGCAGAGCTGAGGGCAGAGTGACAAGCTTAAGTCACCTAGGCCTGGGTCAGCCCTGTGGGTCTCTTGTCCCCAGCTACCTTCACAT
>JAEOAE010002913.1:0-70065 GCA_036365155.1 Meriones psammophilus
GACTCCACAGAACTTAAAAACCCTTCAAAAAAATGATCCGACAGCGCCAAAAAACCGCTTCCAACGAAATGATTCAGAGCACTCTAAAATCCGCTTCCAGCGAAATGAATCAGAGCACTATAAAACCGCTTCCAATAAAATGACTCCAGAGCACTCTCAAACCGCTTCCAACCAAATGACTACAGACAAAAAAACCGCTTCCAGCGAAAGGACTCCACAAAACTTAAAAACCGCTTCAAAAAATGATCCGAAGCACTTAAAAACCCGCTGTGAAATGACTCAGAGCACTCAAAACCCGCTTCCAATGAAATGACTACAGAGCACTTAAAAACCGCTTCCAAAAAATGTCATTAGTGCACATAAGCAGCGCTTCCATCGAAATGATTCAGAGCATTTTAAAACAAGCTTCAACAAAATGATTCAGAGCACTTAAAACCGCTTCCAGCGAAATGACTCCAGAGCACTTAAAAACCGCTTCCAAGAAAATGACTCTAGAGCACTATAAATCCCCTTCAGCGAAATGACTCAGAGTACTTAAAATACCAGTTCCAACAAAATGTCCTCAGTGCACAAAACCCCCTTCAACGAAATGACTCCAGAGCACTTAAAAGCGATGCTTCCACGAAATGACTCAGAGCATTCAAAAACCGCTTCCAATGAAATGACTCAGAGCAATTAAAACCCGCTGCTTCCAACGAAATGACTCAGAGCACTTAAAACCGCTAGCGAAATGACTCAGAGCATTCAAAACCGTTTCCATTGAAATGACTCAGAGCAATTAAAACCGCTTCCCCTACGACATGACTCAGAGCGCTTAAAACCCGCTTATGAAATGAATCAGAGCACTCTAAAACCCGCTTCAAAAATGACTCAGAGCACTTAAAAGACTCCGCTATGAAATGACTGCAGAGCACTAAAAACCAGGTCAATGAAATGTCCTCAGTGCACATAAAACCGCTTCCAAAAAATGACTCAGAGCACTTAAAAACCCAGTTCCAACGAAATGTCCTCAGTGCACATAAATACCCACTTCAGCGAAATTACTCCAGAGCACTCAGAACCGCTTCCAATGAAATGACTGGGCTCTTAAAAACCCGCTCCAGAAATGAGCCCAGAGCACTTAAAAACCGCTTCCAGCGAAATGAGCCAGAGCACAAAATACCGCTTCCAACTAAATGAGCCAGAGCACTTAAAAACCCGCTTCCCGAAATGAATCCAGAGCACTCAAAAACCGGCTTCAGCGAAATGACTCGAGAGCACTCTAAAGCGAGACTGTGATATCACTCCAGAGTAATTAAAGCCCAGTTCAACAAAATGAAGTCAGTGCACATAAAAACCCCCTTCAATGAAATGACTCAGAGAACTTAAAAACACGTTTCTAACGAAATAACTCCAGAACACTTTAAAACCCGCTTCAACGAAATGACCTCAGAGCACATAAAAACCCGCTTCCAACAAAATGAATCAGAGCACTATAAAACCGCTTCCAACAAAATGACTCCAGAGCACTCTAAAACCCGCTTCCAGAAATGGCGACAGAGCACTTAAAAACTCAGTTCAACGAAATATCCTCAGTGCACATAAAAACCGCTTCAACCAAATGAATCAAGAGAACTTAAAAATCCGCTTCCAGCGCAAGGACTCCACAGAACTTAAAAACCGCTTCAAAAAATGATCCGAGCGCCTAAAACCCGCTTCCAGAAATGAATCAGAGCACTACAAAACCCTTCCAACAAAATGACTCAGAGAACTTAAAAATCCGCCCAGAAAGGACTCCACAGAACTTAAAAACCGGCTTACAGCGAAATGACTCCAAAGCACTCACAAACCCGCTTCCAACAAATTGAAAACCGAGCATTTAAAAACCTGCTTTCAAGGAAATGACCTAAATGATTCTCAGGGCTTAAACCCGCTTCCAACCAAAGGACACCAGAACATTTAAAACCCGCTTCAGCGAAATGACTCAGAACACTTAAAAACTTCGCTGTGAAAAGAATCCAGAGCACGTAAATAGCTGCTTCCAAAGAAATGACTCAGGTACTCAGAACCTGCTTCCAATGAATTGACTCAGAGCACTTAAAACTCGCTCCACTAAATGACTCAGAGCACTTAAAAACCTGCGAGCGAAAGACTCCAGAGCACATAAAACCGCTTCCAGCGAAATGACTCAAGAGCACTCTAAAACCTGCTTCCAGCGATGTGACTCCATAGTACTTAAAAGCCCAGTTCAACAAAATGTCCTCAGTGCACATAAAAACCCCTTCAATGAAATGACTCAGAGCACTTAAAAAAGCGCTTCTAAGGAAATAACTCCAGAGCACTTTAAAACCGCTTGTGAAATGACCTCAGAGCACATAAAAACCCGCTTCCAACTAAATGAATCAGAGCACTATAAAACCTGCTTCCAACAAAATGACTCAGAGAACTCTAAAAACAGCTTCCAGCGAAATGGCGCCAGAAACACTTAAAAACTCAGTTCAACGAAATATCCTCAGTGCACATAAAAACCCGCTTCCAACCAAATGACTCAGAGAACTTAAAAATCCGCTTCCAGCGAAAGGACTCCACAGAACTTAAACACCCGCTTCCAACTGAAATGATTCCAGAGCACTCTAAAATCCGCTGTGAAATGACTCCAGAGCACTTAAAAACCGCTTCCAACGAAATGACTCCAAAGCACTTACAAACCGCTTCCAACAAATTGACTACAGAGCATTTAAAAACCTTCTTTCAAGGAAATGACCCTAGAGCACTTAAAACGGCTTCCTGCGAAAGGACACCAGAACATTTAAAAACCCCTTCCAGCGAAATGACTCACAGCACTCAAAACCGCTTCCAATGAAATGACTCCAGAGCACTTAAAACCCGCTTCCAACAAAGAATCAAAGCACGTAAATACCTGCTTCCAGAGAAATGACTCCCAGTGCTCAAGAACCGCTTCTAATGAAATGACTACAGAGCACTTAAAAAACCGCTCCAGCGAAATGACTCAGGAGCACTTAAAACCCCTTCAGCTGAAAAGAATCCAGAGCACATAAAAAACCGCTTCCAGCGAAATGACTCCAGAGCACTCTAAAACCTGCTTCCAACGATATGACTCCATAGTACTTAAAGCCCAGTTCAACAAAATGTCCTCAGTGCACATAAAAACCCCCTTCCAATGAAATGACTACAAAGCACTTAAAAACCGGTCCAAAAATGAGCCCAGAGCACTTAAAAACCTGCTTCCAACGAAATGAGCCCAGAGCACTTAAACTACCGCTTCCAACAAAATGAGCCAGAGCGCCAAAAATCCGTTCCAGCGAAAGGACTCACAGCACTTAAAAACCCTCTGCGAAATGATCCCAGAGCACTTAAAGACCGCTTCCAGCGAAATGACATCAGAGCACAAAAAACCGCTTCCAACAAAATGATTCCAGAGCACTCTAAAACCGCTTCCAACAAAATGACAACAGAGCACTTAAAAACCCGCTTCCAACGAAATGACTCAGAGCACTTAAAAACCCGCTTCCAACAAAATGAATCCAGAGCACTCTAAAACCCACTTCCAGCGAAATGACTCCAGAGTACTTAAAATACCAGTTCCAACAAAATGTCCTCAGTGAACATAAAAACCCCCTTCAACGAAATGACTCAGGGCACTTAAAAACGTGCTTCCAGCGAAATGACTCCAGAGCATTCAAAAACCGTTTCCATTGAAATGACTCCAGGGCAATTAAAAACCCGCTTCCTACGAAATGACTCCAGAGCACTTAAAAACCCCTTCCATGAAATGAATCCAGAGCACTCTAAAACCCTTCTGTGAAATGACTCAGAGCACTTAAAAGCCGCTGTGAAATGACTGCAGAGCACTTAAAAACCCAGGTCAATGAAATGTCCTCAGTGCACATAAAACCCCTTTCCTTTGAAATGATTCCAGAGCACTCTAAAACAAGCTTCCAACAAAATGACTCCATAGTACTTAAAAACCAGCTTCCAGCGAAATGACTCAGAGCACTTAAAAACCCAGTTCAGCGAAATGTCCTCAGTGCACATAAAAACCCCTTCAGCGAAATGACTCCAGAGCACTCAGAACCGCTTCAATGAAATGACTACAGAGCCCTTAAAAACCGGCTCCAACGAAATGAGCCCAGAGCACTTAAAAACCTGCTTCCAACGAAATGAGCCAGAGCACTTAAAATACCGCTTCAACTAAATGAGCCAGAGCACTTAAAACCGCTTCCAGTGAAATGACTCCAGGTGCTTAAAACCCCGCTGTGAAATGACTCCAGAGCACTCTAAAACCCGCTTCCAGCGATATCACTCCAGAGTACTTAAAGCCCAGTTCAACAAAATGTCCTCAGTGTGCACAAAAACCCCCTTCAATGAAATGACTCAGAGCACTTAAAAGCGCGCTTCTAAGGAAATAACTCCAGAGCACTTTAAAACCCGCTTCCAGCGAAATGACCTCAGAGCACATAAAAACCGCTTCAACTAAATGAATCAGAGCACTATAAAACCTGCTTCCAACAAAATGACTCCAGAACTCTAAAAGCGACTGTGAAATGGCTTAAGAGCTTAAAAACTCAGTTCCAACGAAATATCCTCAGTGCACATAAAAACCGCTTCCAACCAAATGACTCCAGAGAACTTAAAAATCTGCTTCCAACGAAAGGACTCCACAGAACTTAAAAACCGCTTCCAACGAAATGATTCCAGAGCACTCTAAAATCCGCTTCCAATGAAATGACTCCAGAGCACTTAAAAACCCGCTTCAATGAAATGACTCCAAAGCACTTACAAACCCGCTTCCAACAAATTGACTACAGAGCATTTTAAACCCTTCTTTCAAGAAAATGACCTAGAGCACTTAAACCCCGATTCCAACGAAAGGACACCAGAACATTTAAAACCCGCTTCCAGCGAAATGACTCACAGCACTCAAAAACCCGCTTCCAAGAAATGACTCCAGAGTACTCAAGAACCTGCTTCAATGAAATGACTACAGAGCACTTAAAACCCACTCCAACGAAATGAGCCCAGAGCACTTAAAACCGCTCCAGCGAAATGACCCAGATCACTTAAAATACCGCTTGTGAAATGAGCCAGAGCACTTTAAAATCTGCTTCCAGCGAAAGGACTCGACAGCACTTAAAAACCGCTTCCAACTAAATGATCCCAGAGCACTTAAAGAACCTCTTCCAACGAAATGACTCCACAGCACTCAAAAACCCGCTTCAATGAAATGACTCCAGAGCACTTAAAAACCGGCGCTCAAAGAAATGACTCCAGAGCACTCAACCACCAGCTTCAATGAAATGAATACAGAGCACTTAAAACCTGCTTCCAAAGAAATGACTCAGAGCACTTAAAAACCCGCTTCAACGAAATGACTCAGAGAACTTAAAACCTGCTACCACAAAATGACTCAGAGAACTTAAAAACCTGCTTCAAAGAAATGACTCCAGAGCACTTAAAACCCGCTTCCAACGAAATGACTCCAGAGCACTTAAAAACCCCTTCCAATGAAATGACTCCAGAGCCCTCAAAAACCCTTCTGAAAGAAATGAGCCCAGAGCACTTAAAAGCCCCGCTTCAACAGAAATGAGCCCAGAGCACAAAAAACCCAGTTCCAACAGAAATGACTCCAGAGCACTCAAAACCTGCTTCCAAATGACTCCAGAGCAATTAAAAACCCACTTCAATGAAATGACTCCAGAGTACTTAAAACCCGCTTCCAAAGAAATGACTCCAGGCACTTAAAACCCCCTTCCAACAGAAATAACACCTGAGCACTCAAAACCCACTTCCAGCGAAATGACTCCAGAGTATTCAAAAACACGCTTCCAATGAAATGACTCCAGAGCACTTAAAACCTGCTTCCTGAAAAGACTCCAGAGCACTTAAAAACCGTTCCAACGAAATGATTCAGAGCACTCTAAAAACCGTTTTCCAACAATTGAATCCAGAGCACTTAAAAACCGCTTCCAACGAAATGACTCCAGAGCACTCAAAAACCGCTTCAAATGAAATGACTACAGAGCACTTAAAAACCTGCTTCAAGAAATGATTCCAGAGCACTTAAAAACCTGCTTCAACAGAAATGAGCCCAGAGCACTTAAAAAACACAGTTCAAAGAAATGTCCTCCAGTGCACATAAAACCCGCTTCCAGCAGAAATGAATCCAGAGCATTTTAAAACATGCTTCCAACAAAATGATTCCAGAGCACTTAAAAACCCGCTTCCAACGAAATGACTCCAGAGCACTCAATAATCTGCTTCCAATGAAATGACTCAGAGCACTCAAAACCCACTTCCAATGAAATGGCTATAGAGCACTCAAAACCCGCTTCCAGCGAAATGAGCCCAGAGCACTTAAAAACCGGTTCCAACGAAATGACTCCAGAGCACTCCAAATACCGCTTCAATTGAAATGACTCCAGAGCACTTAAAAACCTGCTTCCAACGAAATGAGCCAGAGCACTTAAAATACCGCTTCCAGCAAAATGAGCCAGAGCATTAAAAAACCGCTAAGCATAAAGGACTCCACAGCACTTAAAAACCGCTTCCAACTAAAATATCCCAGAGCACTTAAAGACCCTCTTCCAACAAAATGACTCAGAGCACTAAAAACCCGCTTCCAACAAATTGACTCAGAGCATTTAAAAACCTACTTCCAAGGAAAGCGACCCTAGAGCACTTAAACCCCGATTCCAGCGATGGACACCAAAATATTTAAAAACCCGATTCCAGCGAAATCACTCAGAGCACATAAAAACCCGCTTCCAAAAAATGAATCCAGAGCACTCAAAATCTGCTACCAATGAAATGACTCAGAGCCCTCAAACCCGGAATCAACGAAATAAGCCCAGAGCATTAAAAACCGCCTTCAATGAAATGAGCTCAGAGCAATTAAAAACCCAGTTCAACGAAATGACACTCCAGAGTACTCAAAACCCGCTTCAATTGAAATGACTCAGAGCAATTAAAACCCACTTCCAACGAAATGACTCAGAGCACTTAAAAACCCGCATCCAAGAAATGACTCAGAGCACTTAAAAACCGCTTCCAAAGAAATGACTCAGAGCACTTAAAAACCCCTTCCATCGAAATAACTCCTGAACACTCAAAACCCACTTCCAACAAAATGACTCCAGAGTATTCAAAACACACTTCCAATGAAATGACTCAGAGCACTTAAAACCTGCTTCCAACGAAATGACTCCACAGCACTCAAAACCCGCTTCAAAGAAATGACTCCAGAGTACTCAAGAACCTGCTTCCAATGAAATGACTACAGAAGCTTAAAAACCCACTCCAACGAAATGAGCCCAGAGCACTTAAAAACCCGCTGTGAGAAATGACCCAGATCACTTAAAATACCGCTTCCAGCGAAATGAGCCAGAGCACTTAAAATCTGCTTCCAACGAAAGGACTCACAGCACTTAAAACCCCGTTCCAACTAAATGATCCCAGAGCACTTAAAAACCTCTTCCAAAAAATGACTCAGCACTCAAAACCCGCTTCCAATGAAATGACTCCAGAGCACTTAAAAACCCGCTTCCAAAGAAATGACTCCAGAGCACTCAACCACCAGCTTCCAACGAATGAATACAGAGCACTTAAAACCTGCTTCAAAGAAATGACTCAGAGCACTTAAAAACCCGCTCAACGAAATGACTCCAGAGAACTTAAAACCTGCTACCAAAGAAATGACTCCAGAGAACTTAAAAACCTGCTTCAAAGAAATGACTCCAGAGCACTTAAAAACCGCTTCCAAGCTGAAATGACTCCAGAGCACTTAAAACCCGCTTCCAATGAAATGACTCCAGAGCCCTCAAAAACCTGCTTCAAAGAAATGAGCCCAGAGCACTTAAAAATTCGCTTCTGAAATGAGCCCAGAGCACTTAAAACCCAGTTCCAACGAAATGACTCAGAGCACTCAAAACCTGCTTCAATTGAAATGACTCCAGAGCAATTAAAAACCCACTTCCAATGAAATGACTCCAGAGCACTTAAAAACCCGCTTCAAAGAAATGACTCCAGAGCACTTAAAACCCCCTTCCAACGAAATAACACCTGAGCACTCAACCCCCACTCCAACGAAATGACTCCAGAGTATTCAAAAACACGCTTCCAATGAAATGACTCCAGAGCACTTAAAAACCTGCTTCCAAATCTGAAATGACTCCAGAGCACTTAAAAACCCGCTTGGCGAAATGATTCAGAGCACTCTAAAAACCGCTTCCAGCAGAATTGAATCCAGAGCACTTAAAACCCCTTCCTGCGAAATGACTCCAGAGCACTCAAAAACCCCTTCAAATGAAATGACTACAGAGCACTTAAAACCTGCTTCTAACGAAATGATTCCAGAGCACTTAAAAACCTGCTTCCAACGAAATGAGCTCAGAGCACTTAAAAACACAGTTCAAAGAAATGTCCTCAGTGCACATAAAATCCAAACAACGAAATGAATCCAGAGCATTTTAAAACATGCTTCCAACAAAATGATTCAGAGCACTTAAAAACCCTTTCAAAAAAATGACTCAGAGCACTCAATAATCTGCTTCCAATGAAATGACTCCAGAGCACTCAAAACCCCTTCCAATGAAATGGCTATAGAGCACTTAAAAACCCGCTTCCAACGAAATGAGCCCAGAGCACTTAAAAACTCGCGTCCAACGAAATGACTCCAGAGCACTCCAAATACCGCTTCAATTGAAATGACTCCAGAGCACTTAAAAACCTGCTTCCAACGAAATGAGCCAGAGCACTTAAAATACCGCTTCCAGCAAAATGAGCCAGAGCATTAAAAAATCCGCTTAAACGCAAGGACTCCACAGCACTTAAAAACCCGCTTCCAACTAAAATATCCCAGAGCACTTAAAGACCCTCTTCCAACGAAATGACGTCAGAGCACTTAAAAACCCGCTTCCAACAAATTGACTACAGAGCATTTAAAAACCTACTTCCAAGGAAACGACCCTAGAGCACTTAAACCCCGATTCCAACGATGGACACCAAAATATTTAAAACCCCGATTCCAACGAAATCACTCAGGAGCACATAAAAACCCGCTTCCAACGAAATGAATCCAGAGCACTCAAAAATCTGCTACCAATGAAATGACTCCAGAGCCCTCAAAAAACGGAATCCAACGAAATAAGCCCAGAGCACTTAAAAACTCGCTTCCAACGAAATGAGCCCAGAGCAATTAAAAACCCAGTTCCAACGAAATGACACCAGAGTACTCAAAAACCCGCTTCAATTGAAATGACTCCAGAGAAATTAAAACCCCACTTCCAACGAAATGACTCCAGAGCACTTAAAAACCCGCATCCAAAGAAATGACTCCAGAGCACTTAAAAACCCGCTTCCAAAGAAATGACTCCAGAGCACTTAAAAAACCCCTTCCATCGAAATAACTCCTGAACACTCAAAAACCCACTTCCAACGAAATGACTCCAGAGTATTCAAAAACACGCTTCCAATGAAATGACTCCAGAGCACTTAAAAACCTGCTTCCAACGAAATGACTCCACAGCACTCAAAAACCCGCTTCCAAAGAAATGACTCCAGAGTACTCAAGAACCTGCTTCCAATGAAATGACTACAGAGCACTTAAAAACCCACTCCAACGAAATGAGCCCAGAGCACTTAAAAACCCGCTTCCAAAGCAAATGACCCAGATCACTTAAAATACCGCTTCCAACAGAAATGAGCCAGAGCACTTAAAAATCTGCTTCCAGCGAAAGGACTCCACAGCACTTAAAAACCCTAACAACTAAATGATCCCAGAGCACTTAAAGAACCTCTTCCAACGAAATGACTCCACAGCACTCAAAACCCGCTTCAATGAAATGACTCAGAGCACTTAAAAACCGGCTTCAAAGAAATGACTCCAGAGCACTCAACCACCAGCTTCAGAAATGACTCCCAGAGCACTTAAAACCTGCTTCCAAAGAAATGACTCAGAGCACTCAAAAACCCGCTTCTAGAAATGACTCAGAGCACTTAAAAACCCCCTTCCAGCGAAATAACTCCTGAGCAATCAAAAACCGACTTCCAACTAAATGACTCCAGGTGTTCAAAAACCGCTTCCAAAAAATGACTCAGAGCACTTAAAACCCGCTTCTAAAGAAATGACTCAGAGCACTTAAAAACCGGCTTCTAAAGAAATGACTCAGAGCACTTAAAAACCCCCTTCAGCAGAAATAACTCCTGAGCACTCAAAACCCTTCCAACGAAATGACTACAGAGTATTCAAAAACCCGCTTCAATGAAATGACTCAGAGCACTCTAAAACCCGCTGTGATATCACTCCAGAGCGGCAAAGCCCACTTCCAACAAAATGTCCTCAGTGCACATAAAAACCCCTTCAAATGAAATGACTCAGAGCACTTAAAAACACGCTTCTAGAAATAACTCGGAGCACTTTAAAACCCGCTTCCAACTAAAATGACCTCAGAGCACATAAAACCGCTTCAAGCGAAATGACTTCCAGAGAACTTAAGAATCCGCCAGCAGAAAGGACTCCACAGAACTTAAAATCCGCTTTAAATGGAAATGATTCCAGAGCACTCTTAAATCTGTTTCCAGCGAAATGACTCCAGAGCACTTAAAACCCTTCCAACGAAATGACTCCAAAGCACTTACAAACCCCTTCCAACAAATTGACTACAGAGCATTTAAAAACCTGCTTTCAGGAAATGACCCTAGAGCACTTAAACCCGCTTAACGAAAGAACACCAGAACATTTAAAACCCCCTTCCAACGAGATGACTCAGGAGCACTTAATAACTCTCTTCCCGAAAAGAATCCAGAGCACGTAAATACCTGCTTCCAAAGAAATGACTCCAGAGTACTCAAGAACCCGCTTCAATGAAATGACTACAGAGCACGTAAAAACCGCTCCAACGAAAATGAGCCCAGAGCACTTAAAACCTGCTTCCAGCGAAATGAGCCAGAGCACTTAAAAACCCGCTTCCAACAAATGGACAGACATTTAAAAATCCGCTCAACGAAAGGACTCCACAGCACTTAAAACCCGCTTCCAACTAAATGATCCCAGAGCACTTAAAGACCGCTTCCAACGAAATGGCTCAGAGCACGCAAAAACCGCTTCAGCGAAATGATTCAGAGCACTCTAAAACCCGCATCCAAGGAGAAATGACTCCAGAGCAATTAAAACCCGTTTCAACGAAATGACTCCAGAGCACTCAAAATCCGCTTCCAATGAAATGACTCCAGAGCCCTCAAAACCCGCTTCCAACAAAATGACTGCAGAGCTTAAAAACCCGCTTCAACGAAATGATTCCAGAGCACTCAAAAACCCACTTACTATGAAATGACTACAGAGCACTTAAAAACCTGCTTCCAACAAAATGAGCCCAGAGCACTTAAAAACTGGCTTCCAACGAAATGAGCCCAGAGCACTAAAAACCCACTTCAGCGAAATGACTCCAGAGCACTCAAAAACCGCTTCAATTGAAATGACTCCAGAGCAATTAAAAACCCACTTCCAACGAAATGACTCAGAGCACTTAAAAACCCAGGTCCAACGAAATGTCCTCAGTGCACATAAAACCCACTTCCAACAGAAATTACTCCATAGCACTCAAGAACCCGTTTCAATGAAATGACTACAGAGCACTTAAAAACCCGCTCCAACAAAAATGAGCCCAGAGTACTTAAAATACCGCTGAAATGAGCCAGAGCACTTAAAACCCGCTTCAGCGAAATGACTCAGAGCACTTAAAAACCTGCTCCAACGAAATGACTCAGAGCACTCTAAAACCCGCTTCCAACGATATCACTCCAGAGTACTTAAAAGCCCAGTTCCAACAAAATGTCCTCAGTGCACATTAAAACCCCTTCCAATGAAATGACTCCAGAGCACTTATAAACACGCTTCCAACGAAATGATTCAGGAGTACTCTAAAATCTGCTTCACGAAATGACTCAGAGCACTTAAAAACCAACTCAAACGAAATGACTCCAAAGCACTTACAAACCCGATTCCAACAAATTGACTACAGAGCATTTAAAAACCTGCTTTCAAGGAAATGACCCTAGAGCACTTAAACCCTCCTTCCAACAAAGGACAACAGAACATTTAAACCCCGTTTCCAGCGAAATGACTCAGGAGCACTTAAAAACTCGCTGTGAAAAGAATCCAGAGCACATAAAAACCCGTTTCCTAGCTAAATGACTCCAGAGCACTCAAAAATCCCCTTCCAATGAAATGACTCAGGAGCCCTCAAAACCCGCTTCCAACAAAATGACTGCAGAGCACTTAAAAACCCGCGCCTAACTGAAATGACTCCAGAGCACTCAAAAACCCACTTCCAATGAAATAACTACAAAGCACTTAAAAACCCGCTTCCTATGAAATGAGCCCAGAGCACTTAAAAACCCGCTTCCAAAAAAATGAGCCCAGAGCACTTGAAAACCCAGTTCCAACGAAATGACTCCAGAGTATTCAAAAACACGCTTCCAATGAAATGACTCCAGAGCACTTAAAAACCTGCTTCCAACGAAATGAATCCAGAGCACTCTAAAACCCGGTTCCAACATAATGACTCCAGAGTATTCAAAAACACGCTTCCAACGAAATGACTCCAGAACACTTAAAAACCTGCTTCCAACAAAATGACTCCAGAGCACTCAAAAATCCTCTTCCAATGAAATGACTCCAGAGCAATTAAAAACCTGCTTCCTACGAAATGACTCCAGAGCACTTAAAAACCTGCTTCCAACGAAATGACTCCAGAGCACTCAAAAACGCACTTGCAATGAAATGACCACAGAGCACTTAAAAACCATCTTCCAACAAACTGACTACAGAGCATTTAAAACCTCGCTTCCAACGAAATGACTCAGGAGCACTTAAAAAGCCCTTCCAACAAAATGACTCCAGAGCACTCAAACACCCAATTCCAACGAAATGACTCCAGACTACTCAAAAACACGCTTCCTAAGAAATGACTACAGAGTACTTAAAAACCTGCTTCCAACGAAATGACACCAGAGCACTTAAAAACCCGCTTCCAACGAAATGACTCCAGAGAACTCTAAAACCCGCTTCCAATGAAATGACTCCAAAGCACTTAAAAACCCGCTTCCATCGAAATGACTCCAGAGCACTTAAAAACCCAGTTCCAACGAAAAATCCTCACTGCACGTAAAAACCCGCTTCCAACGAAATGAATCCAGAGCACTCTAAAACCGGCTTCCAACGAAATGACTCCAGAGCACTCAAAAATCCTCTTCCAATGAAATGACTCCAGAGCAATTAAAAACCTGCTTCCTACGAAATGACTCCAGAGCACTTAAAAACCCGCTTCCAACGAAATGACTCCAGAGCACTCAAAAACGCACTTGCAATGAAATGACCACAGAGCACTTAAAAACCTGATTCCAACAAAATGAGCCCAGGCCACTTAAAAACCCTCTTCGAACGAAATGAGCCCAGAGCACTTAAAAACCCAGTTACAATGAAATAACTCCAGAGCACTCAAAAACCCGCTTCCAAACAAATGACTACAGAGCACTTAAAAACCGACTTCCAAAGAAATGACTCCTGAAAACTCAAAAACCGCATTCCAACGAAATGACTCTAGAGTACTCAAAAACACGCTTCCAATGAAATGACTACAGAGCACTTAAAAACCCGCTTCCAACGAAATGACTCCAGAGCACTTAAAAACCCGATTCCAACGAAAAGAAATCAGAGAACGTAAAAACCGCTCAACCAGAAATGACTCCAGCGCACTCAAAACCCGCTTCCAATAAATGACTCCAAAGCCCTCAAAAACCAGCTTCCAACGAAATGACTCCAGAGTACTTAAAAACCCGCTTCCAACGAAATGACTCCAGAGCACTCAAAAACCCGCTTCCAGTGAAATGACTACAGAGCACTTAAAAAACCGCTTCCAACGAAATGACTCCAGAGCACTTAAAAACCCGATTCCAACGAAATGACTCCAGAGCACTCTAAAACCTGCTTCCAACAAAATGACTCCAGAGTACTTAAAAGCCCAGTTATAACAAAATGTCCTCAGTGCACATAAAACCCCTTCCAACGAAGTGACTACAGAGCACTTAAAAACCCGCATCCAACGAAATGACTCAGAGCACTCAAAACCCCCTTCCAACGAAATGACTCAGAACACTCAAAAACCACTTCCAACGACATGACTCAGAGTACTCAAAACACGTTCCAGCGAAATGACTCCAGAGCACTTAAAATCCACTTACAGCGAAATGACTCAGAGAACTCTAAAACCGCTTCCAACATAATGACTCCAGAGCACTTAAAACCTGCCTCCAACGACATGACTCCAGAGCACATAAAAACCCAGTTCCAACGAAATGACCTCAGTGTACATAAAAACCCGCTTCCAATGAAATGACTCCACAGCACTTAAAAATCTGCTTCCAAAGAAAGGACTCCACAGCACTCAAAAACCGCTTCCAATGAAAGGATCCCAGAGCACTGAAAAATCTGCTTATAAGGAAATGACCTCAGAGCACATAAAAACCCGCTTCCAACAAAATGATTCCAGAGCACTCTAAAACCCGCTTCCAACGAAATGACTCAGAGCACTTAAAACCCGCTACCAAAGAAATGACTCCAGAGCACTTAAAAACCATCTTCCAACAAACTGACTACAGAGCATTTAAAACCCGCTTCCAACGAAATGACTCAGAGCACGCAAAAGCCCTTCCAACAAAATGACTCCAGAGCACTCAAACACCCACTTCCAACGAAATGACTCAGACTACTCAAAAAACAAGCTGGCTAAGAAATGACTACAGAGTACTTAAAAACCTGCTTCCAACGAAGGACACCAGAGCACTTAAAAACCGCTGTGACATGACTCAGAACTCTAAAACCCGCTTCCAGCGAAATGACTCAGAGCACTTAAAAACCAGCGTCAACGAAATGACTCCAGAGCACTCAAAAACCCAGTTCCAACGAAAAATCCTCACTGCACATAAAAACCTGCTTCCAACAGAAAAATGATCCCAGAGCACTTCAAAAACAACTTCCAACGAAATGACCTCAGAGCACATAAAAAACCGCAACGAAATGACTCCAGAGCACTTAAAAACCGCTTCCAATGAAATGACTCAGAGCACTCAAAAACCTGCTTCAACGAAATGACTACTGAGCCCTCAAAACCCTTCATGAAATGGCGCCAGAGCACTTAAAACCCGCTTCCAACAAAATGACTCCAGAGCACTTAAAAGCCCAGTTCCAACAAAATGTCCTCAATGCACATAAAACCCCCTTCCAACGAAATGACTCAGAGCATTTAAAACCCGCTTTCAACGAAAGGACTCCACAGCACTTAAAAACCCGCTTCCAACGAAATGATCCCAGAGCACTTAAAAAGCGTGCTTCCAAATAAATGATCTCAGGGCACATAAAAACCCGTTTCCAACGAAATGACACCACAGCACTTAAAACCTGCTTCCTGCGAAATGACTCAGAGCACTTAAAACCCGCTTCAAAGAAATGACTCAGAGTACTCAAAAACACGCTTCCAATGAAATGACTACAGAGCACTTAAAAACCCGCTTCCAACGAAATGACTCCAGAGCACTTAAAAACCCGATTCCAACGAAAAGAAATCAGAGAACGTAAAACCTGCTTCCAACGAAATGACTCCAGCGCACTCAAAACCGCTTCCAATAAATGACTCAAAGCCCTCAAAAAACCAGCTTCCAATGAAATGACTCAGAGTACTTAAAACCCGCTTCCAATGAAATGACTCAGAGCACTCAAAAACCCGCTTCCAGTGAAATGACTACAGAGCATTTAAAAAACCGCTTCAACAACGAAATGACTCCAGAGCACTTAAAAACCGATTCAATGAAATGACTCCAGAGCACTCTAAAACCTGCTTCCAACAAAATGACTCAGAGTACTTAAAAGCCCAGTTATAACAAAATGTCCTCAGTGCACATAAAAACCCCTTCCAACGAAATGACTACAGAGCACTTAAAAACCGCTTCCAACGAAATGACTTCAGAGCACTCAAAACCCCCTTGTGAAATGACTCCAGAACACTCAAAAACCCACTTCCAACGAAATGACTCCAGAGTACTCAAAAACCGCTTCCAACAGAAATGACTCCAGAGCACTTAAAATCCTTCCACAAATGAAATGACTCAGAGAACTCTAAAACCCGCGAAATTCCAACATAATGACTCCAGAGCACTTAAAAACCTGCCTCCAACGAAATGACTCCAGAGCACATAAAAACCCAGTTCCAACGAAATGACCTCAGTGTACATAAAACCCGCTTCCAATGAAATGACTCACAGCACTTAAAAATCTGCTTCCAAAGAAAGGACTCCACAGCACTTAAAAACCCGCTTCCAATGAAAGGATCCCAGAGCACTGAAAAATCTGCTTATAAAAGGAAATGACCTCAGAGCACTTAAAAACCCGCTTCCAACAAAATGATTCCAGAGCACTCTAAAACCCGCTTCCAATGAAATGACTCCAGAGCACTTAAAACCCGCTTACCAAAGAAATGACTCCAGAGCACTTAAAAACCATCTTCCAACAAACTGACTACAGAGCATTTAAAAACCCGCTTCTAACGAAATGACTCAGGAGCACTTAAAAAGCCTGATTCCAACAAAATGACTCCAGAGCACTCAAACACCCACTTCCAACGAAATGACTCCAGACTACTCAAAAACACGCTTCCTAAGAAATGACTACAGAGTACTTAAAAACCTGCTTCCAACGAAAGGACACCAGAGCACTTAAAAACCCGCTTCCAACGAAATGACTCAGAGAACTCTAAAACCCGCAAAAAAATGACTCCAGAGCACTTAAAACCCGGCTCCAACGAAATGACTCCAGAGCACTTAAAAACCCAGTTCAACAAAAAATCCTCACTGCACATAAAAACCTGCTTCCAACGAAATGATCCCAGAGCACTTCAAAAACAACTTCCAACGAAATGACCTCAGAGCACATAAAAAACCGCTTCCAACGAAATGACTCCAGAGCACTTAAAAACCCGCTTCCAACGAAATGACTCCAGAGCACTCAAAAACGCGCTTCCAACGAAATGACTACTGAGCCCTCAAAAACCCGCTTCCAACGAAATGACGCCAGAGCACTTAAAAACCGCTTCCAACAAAATGACTCCAGAGCACTTAAAAACCCAGTTCCAAAGAAATGTCCTCAATGCACATAAAAACCCCCTTCCAACGAAATGACTCCAGAGCATTTAAAAACCGCTTTCAATGAAAGGACTCCACAGCACTTAAAAACCGATTCAAATGAAATGATCCCAGAGCACTTAAAACCCCTTCCAAATAAATGATCTCAGGGCACTTAAAAACCCGCTAAATGAAATGACACCACAGCACTTAAAAACCTGCTTCCAAAGAAATGACTCCAGAGCACTTAAAACCCGCTTCCAAAGAAATGACTCCAGAGTACTCAAAAACACGATTCCAATGAAATGACTCCATAGTACTTAAAAACCTGCTTACAACGAAATGAATACAGAGCACTCAAAAACCCACTTCCAAGAAAATGACACCAGAGAACTCTAAAAACATGCTTCCAACATAATGACTCCAGAGCACTTAAAAACCCGACTCCAACAAATTGACTCCAGAGCATTTAAAAACCCAGGTCCAACGAAACAACTCAGTGCACATAAAAACCCACTTCCAACAAAATTACTCCAGAGCACTCAAGAACCCGCTTCCAATGAAATGACTACAGAGCACTTAAAAACCCGCTCCAACGAAATGAGCCCAGAGCACTTAAAAACCCGCTTCAACGAAATGATCCCAGAGCACTCTAAAACTGCTTCCAAACGAAATGACTCCAGAGTACTTAAAAGCCCAGTTCCAACAAAATATCCTCAGTGCATTCAAAAACCCCCTTCCAATGAAATGACTCCAGAGCACTTATAAACACGCTTCCAACGAAATGATTCCAGAGTACTCTAAAAACCTGCTTCCAAAAAATGACTCAGAGCACTTAAAACCGCTTCCAACAAAATGACTCTCAGAGCACTTAAAACCCGCTTCCAACAAATTGACTACAGAGCATTTAAAACCTGCTTTCAAGGAAATGACCCAGAGCACTTAAACCCTCCTTCCAACAAAAGGACACCAGAACATTTAAAAACCCGCTTCCAGCGAAATGACTCAGAGCACTTAAAAACCTGCTTCCAACGAAATGATTCCAGAGCACATAAAAACCGCTTCAACAAAATGATTCCAGAGCCCTCAAAAAATCCGCTTCCAACAAAATGACTGCAGAGCACTTAAAAACCCGCTTCCAAACAAAATGACTCCAGAGCACTTAAAAACCCACTTCCAATGAAATGACTCCAGAGCACTTAAAAACCTGCTTCCTATGAAATGAGCCCAGAGCACTTAAAACCCGCTTCCAAAAAAATGAGCCCAGAGCACTTAAAAACCCAGTTCCAACGAAATGACTCAGAGTATTCAAAACCCGTTCCAATGAAATGACTCAGAGCACTTAAAAACCTGCTTCCAACCAAATGAATCCAGAGCATTTAAAACCCGGTTCCAACATAATGACTCCAGAGTATTCAAAAATACGATTCCAACGAAATGACTGCAGAACACTTAAAAACCTGCTTCCAACGAAATGACTCCAGAGCACTCAAAAATCCTCTTCCAATGAAATGACTCCAGAGCAATTAAAAACCTGATTCCTCTGAAATGACTCCCAGAGCACTTAAAAACCCGCTTCCAACGAAATGACTCCAGAGCACTCAAAAACGCACTTGCAATGAAATGACCACAGAGCACTTAAAAACCTGATTCCAACAAAATGAGCCCAGAGCACTTAAAAACCCGCTTCGAACGAAATGAGCCCAGAGCACTTAAAAACCCAGTTACAACGAAATGACTCCAGAGCACTCAAAAACCCGCTTCCAAAGAAATGACTACAGAGCACTTAAAAACCCACTTCCAAAGAAATGACTCCTGAGCACTCAAAAACCCAATTCCAACGAAATGACTCCAGAGTACTCAAAAACACGCTTCCAATGAAATGACTACAGAGCACTTAAAAAACCGCTTCCAACGAAATGACTCCAGAGCACTTAAAAACCCGATTCCAACGAAAAGAAATCAGAGAACGTAAAAACCCGCTTCCAACGAAATGACTCCAGAGCACTTAAAAACCCGATTCCAACGAAAAGAAATCAGAGAACGTAAAAACCCGCTTCCAACGAAATGACTCCAGCGCACTCAAAACCCGCTTCCAATGAAATGACTCCAAAGCCCTCAAAAACCAGCTTCCAACGAAATGACTCCAGAGTACTTAAAAACCCGCTTCCAACGAAATGACTCCGAGCACTCAAAAACCCGGTTCCAATGAAATGACTACAGAGCACTTAAAAAACCGCTTCCAACGAAATGACTCCAGAGCACTTAAAAACCCGATTCCAATGAAATGACTCCAAGCACTCTAAAACCTGCTTCCAACAAAATGACTCCAGAGTACTTAAAAGCCCAGTTATAACAAAATGTCCTCAGTGCACATAAAAACCCCTTCCAACGAAGTGACTACAGAGCACTTAAAAACCCGCATCCAACGAAATGACTTCAGAGCACTTAAAAACCCCCTTCCAACGAAATGACTCCAGAACACTCAAAAACCCACTTCCAACGACATGACTCCAGAGTACTCAAAAACACTCTTCCAATGAAATGACTCCATAGTACTTAAAAACCTGCTTCAAACGAAATGACTCCAGAGCACTTAAAAATCCGCTTACAACGAAATGACTCCAGAGAACTCTAAAACCCGCTTCCAACATAATGACTCCAGAGCACTTAAAAACCTGCCTCCAACGACATGACTCCAGAGCACATAAAAACCCAGTTCCAACAAAATGACCTCAGTGTACATAAAAACCCGCTTCCAACGAAATGACTCCACAGCACATAAAAATCTGCTTCCAAAGAAAGGACTCCACAGCACTTAAAAACCCGCTTCCAATGAAAGGATCCCAGAGCACTGAAAAATCTGCTTATAAGGAAATGACCTCAGAGCACATAAAAACCCGCTTCCAACAAAATGATTCCAGAGCACTCTAAAACCCGCTTCCAACGAAATGACTCCAGAGCACTTAAAAACCCGCTACCAACCAAATGACTCCAGAGCACTTAAAAACCATCTTCCAACAAACTGACTACAGAGCATTTAAAACCCCGCTTCCAACGAAATGACTCAGGAGCACTTAAAAAGCCCTTCCAACAAAATGACTCCAGAGCACTCAAACACCCACTTCCAACGAAATGACTCCAGAGTACTCAAAAATACGCTTCCTAAGAAATGACTACAGAGTACTTAAAAACCTGCTTCCAACGAAATGACACCAGAGCACTTAAAAACCCGCTTCCAACGAAATGACTCCAGAGAACTCTAAAACCCGCTTCCAACGAAATGACTCCAGAGCACTTAAAAACCCGCGTCCAACGATATGACTCCAGAGCACTTAAAAACCCAGTTCCAACGAAAAATCCTCACTGCACATAAAAACCCGCTTCCAACGAAATGATCCCAGAGCACTTCAAAAACAACTTCCAACGAAATGACCTCAGAGCACATAAAAAACCGCTTCCAACGAAATGATTCTAGAGCACTCTAAAACCAGCTTCCAACGAAATGACTCCAGAGCACTTAAAAACCAGCTACCAACGAAATGACTCCAGAGCACTTAAAACGCGCTTCCAACAGATTTTACTACAGAGCATTTAAAAACATGCTTCCAAGGAAATCACCCGAGAGCACTTAAACCCCGCCCAACTAAAGAACACCAGAACATTTAAAACCCCTTCCAACAAAATGACACCAGAGCACTCAAAACCCCGCCCAATAAAATGACTCAGAGAACTTAAAACCCGCCCAACGAAATAAATCCAGAGCACTCTAAAACGCGCTTCCAACGAAATGACTACAGAGCCCTCAAAAACCCGCTTCCAACGAAATGACGCCAGAGCACTTAAAAACCCGCTTCCAACAAAATGACTCCAGAGCACTTAAAAGCCCAGTTCCAACAAAATGTCCTCAATGCACATAAAAACCCCCTTCCAACGAAATGACTCCAGAGCATTTAAAAACCCGCTTTCAACAAAAGGACTCCACAGCACTTAAAAACCCGCTTTAAACGAAATGATCCCAGAGCACTTAAAAACCTGCTTCCAAATAAATGATCTCAGAGCACATAAAAACCCGTTTCCAACGAAATGACACCACAGCACTTAAAAACCTGCTTCCAACGAAATGACTCCAGAGCACTTAAAAACCCGCTTCCAAAGAAATGACTCCAGAGTACTCAAAAACACGATTCCAATGAAATGACTCCATAGTACTTAAAAACCTGCTTACAACGAAATGAATACAGAGCACTCTAAAACCCGCTTCCAAAAAAATGACTCCAGAGCACTTAAAAACACGACTCCAACGACATGACTCCAGAGCACTTAAAAACCCGCTTCCAACGAAATGATCCCAGAGCACTGAAAAACCTGCTTCCAACGAAATGACCTCAGAGCACATAAAAACCTGCTTCCAACAAAATGTTTCCAGAGCACTGTAAAACACGGTTCCAACGACATGACTCCAGAGCACTTAAAAACCCGCTTCCAACGAAATGACTCCAGAGCACTTTAAAACCAGCTTCCAACAAATTGACTACAGAGCATTTAAAAACTTGCTTCCAACGAAACGATCCTAGAGCACTTAAAAACCGCTTCCAATGAACGGACACCAGAACATTTAAAACCCGCTTACAAAGAAATGACTCAGGAGCACTTATAAACCCGCACTTATAACTTCAGAGTACTCAAAAACACCCTTCCAATGAAATGATTCGAGAGTACTCAAAAACACGATTCAAATGATATGACTCCATAGTACTTAAAACCCCGCTTCCAACGAAATGACTCAGGAGCACTTAAAAACCCGCTTCAAATGAAATGACTCCAGAGCACTTAAAAACCTGCTTCCAAAGAAATGACTCCAGAGCAGTTAAAAACCCGATTCCAAAGAAATGACTCCAGAGTACTCAAAAACACGATTCCAATGAAATGACTCCATAGTACTTAAATACCCGCTTCCAACGAAATGACTCCAGAGCACTTAAAAAACTGCTTCCAACGAAATGACTCAAGAGCACTCTAAAACATGCTTCCAACGAAATGACTCCAGAGCACTTAAAAACCAGCTTCCAACAAATTGACTACAGAGCATTTAAAAACCTGCTTCCAATGACACAACCCTAGAGCACTTAAACACCTATTCCAACGAAAGGACACCAGAACATTTAAAACCCCGCCTAACGAAATGACTCAGAGCACTTAAAAACCCGTCAACGAAATGACTCAGGAGCACTTAAAAACCCGCTTCCAACGAAATGATCCCAGAGCACTTAAAAACCCGCTTCCAAAGAAATGACCTCAGAGCACATAAAAACCCGCTTCCAAAGAAATGACTCCAGAGCACTCAAAAACCCGCTTCCAATGAAATGACTCCAGAGCACTTAAAAACCTGCTTCCAACGAAAAGACTCCAGGGCACTTAAAAACCCGCTTCCAAAAAAATGACTCCAGAGTACTTAAAAGCCCAGTTCCAACAAAATGTCCTCAGTGCACATAAAAACCCCCTTCCAACGAAGTGACTCCAGAGCACTTAAAAACCCGCCAACAAACATTTAAAAAAATGATCCAAGAGCACTTAAAAACCCACTTCCAACGATATGACCTCAGAGCACATAAAAATCTGCTTCCAACGAAATATTCCTGAGCACTTAAAAACCCGATTCCAACGAAATGATTCCAGAGCACTCTAAAACCCGCTTTCAACGAAATGACTCCAGAGTACTCAAAAACACGTTTCCAATGACATGACTCCAGAGTACTTAAAAACCTGCTTCCAAAGAAATGACTCCAAAGCACTTAAAAACACACTTCCAAAGAAATGACTCCAGAGCACTAAAAAACCCGCTTCAACGAAATGACTCCAGAGCACTCTAAAACCCGCTTCCAACGAAATGACTACAGAGCACTTAAAAACTCGCTGCCAACGAAATGACTCTAGATCACTTAAAAACCCAGTTCCAACGAAATGACTCCAGAGCACTTAAAAACCGCTTCCAACCAAATGACTACAGAGCATTTAAAAACCTGCTTCCAACGAAAAAACCCTAGAGCTCTTAAACCCCGATTCCAACGAAAGGACACCAGAACATTTAAAACCCCCTTCCAATGAAATGACTCAGAGCACTTAAAACCTGCTTCCAACGAAATGACTCAGGAGCACTTAAAAACCCGCTTCCAATGAAATGATCCCAGAGCACTTAAAAACCCGCTTCCAACGAAATGACTCCAGAGCACTCAAAAACCCGCTTCCAAGGAAATGACTCCAGAGCACTCTAAAACCCGCTTCCATCAAAATGACTCCAGAGTACTTAAAAGCCCAGTTCCAACAAAATGTCCTCAGTTCACATAAAAACCCCTTCAAACGAAATGACTCCAGAGCACTTAAAAACCTGCTTCCAAGAAAGGACTCCACAGCACTTAAAAACCGCTCAAACTAAATGATCCCAGAGCACTTAAAAACCCACTTCCAACTAAATGACCTCCGAGCACATAAAATCCCTCTTCCAACGAAATGACTCCAGAGCACTCAAAAACACTTAAAGCGCGATTCAATGAAATGAATCCAGAGCACTTAAAAAACCGCTTCCAATGAAATGACTCCAGAGGACTTAAAAACCCATTTCCAATGAAATGACCTCAGAGCACATAAAAATCCGCTTCCAATGAAATGACTCGAGAGCACTTAAAAACCCGCTTCCAACGAAATGATTGTGAGCACTCTAAAACCCGCTTTCAACGAAATGACTCGAGAGCACTTGAAAACCACTTCCAACAAAATGACTACAGAGCATTTAAAAACCTGCTTCCAATGATAAAATGACTAGAGCACTTAAAACCCTGATTCCAATGAAAAGACACCAGAATATTTAAAACCCTGCTTCCAACAAAATGACTCAGGAGCACTTAAAAACCAGGTTCCAACGAAATGATTGCAGAGCACTTAAAAACCCGCTTCCAACAAAATGACCTCAGAGCATATAAAAACCCGCTTCCAACGAAATGACTCCAGAGTATTCAAAAACCAGCTTCAAACTAAATGAATCCAGAGAACTCAAAAACCAGCTTCCAATGATATGCCTCCAGAGCAGTTAAAAACACGCTTCCAAAGAAATGACTCCAGAGCACTTAAAAAACCACTTCCAACAAAATCACTTCAGAGCACTTAAAAACCCCCTTCCAACGAAATGACTTCAGAGTCCTCAAAACCCGCTTCAAAGAAATGAATCCAGAGCACTTAAAAACCCGCTCCAACGAAATGAGCCCAGAGCACTTTAAAATCCCAGTTCCAACAAAAGGTCCTCAGTGCACATAAAACCCGGTTCCAATGAAATGCTTCCAGAGCACTCTAAAACAAGCTTCCAATGAAATGACTCCAGAGCACTTAAAAACCTGCTTCCAAAGAAATGACTCCAGAGCACTTAAAAACCCTCTTCCAATTAAATGACTCCAGAGCACTCTAAAACCCGCTTCCAACGAAATGACTCCAGAGTACTTAAAGCCCAGTTCCAACAAAATGTCCTCAGTGCACATAAAAATCCGCTTCCAAAGAAATGACTCCAGAGCACTCAAAAACCTGCTTCCAACGAAATGACTCCAGAGCACTCAAAAAACCGCCTTCAACAAAATGACTCCAGAGCACTTAAAAGCCCGCTTCCAACGAAATGACTACAGAGCACTTAAAAACTCGTTTCAAAAGAAATGACTTTAGAGCACTAAAAACCCAGTTCCAACGAAATGTCCTCAGTGCACATAAAAACTGCTTCCAACGAAATGACTCCAGAGCACTTAAAAACCCTCTTCCAACGAAATGATCCAAGAGCACTTACAAACCCACTTCCAACGAAATGACCTCAGAGCACATAAAAATCTGCTTCCAACGAAATATTCCAGAGCACTTAAAAACCCGATTCCAACGAAATGATTCCAGAGCACTCTAAAACCCCCGCTCAACGAAATGACTCCAGAGCACTTACAAACCGCTTCCAACCAAATGACTACAGAGCATTTAAAAATCTGCTTCCAATGAAACAACCCTAGAGCACTTAAACACCTATTCCAACGAAAGGACACCAGAACATTTAAATCCCCGATTTTCCAACGAAATGACTCAGGAGCACTTAAAAACCCGCTTCCAACGAAATGATCCCAAAGCACTTAAAAACCCGCTTCCAACGAAATGACCTCAGAGCACATAAAAACCTGCTTCCAACGAAATGACTCCAGAGCACTCAAAAACATGCTTCAATGAAATGACCTCAGAGCACTTAAAAGCCCTGTTCCAACAAAGTGTCCTCAGTGCACATAAAAAACCCCATTCCAACAAAAAAACTGACTCCAGAGCACTCCAAAACCTGCTTCCAACGAAAGGACTCCACAGCACTTAAAAACCGCTTCCAATGAAACACAAATGACCTCCGAGCACATAAAAACCCGCTTCCAACGAAATGACTCCAGAGCACATATAAAACCCGCTTTCCAATGAAATGACTCCAGAGCATTTAAAACCCGCTTCCACCTAAAAAGACTCCAGGCACTTAAAAACCCGCTCCAAAGAAATGACTCCAGAGTACTTAAAAGCCCAGTTCCAACAAAATGTCCTCATTGCACATAAAAACCCCCTTCCAACGAAATGACTCCAGAGCACTTAAAAACCCGCTTCAAACTTAAGGACTCCACAGCACTTAAAAACCCGCTTCCAACGAAATGATCCCAGAGCACTTAAAAAACCCCTTCCAATGAAATGACCTCCGAGCACATAAAAACCCGCTTCCAACGAAATGACTCCAGAGCACTCAAAAACCCACTTCCAAGGAAATGACTCCAGAGCACTTAAAAACCCGCTTCCAACGAAATGACTCCAGAGCACTTAAAAACCCGCTTCCAATGAAATGACTCCAGAGCACTTAAAAACCCGATTCCAACGAAATGACTCCAGAGTACTCAAAATCCCGCTTCCAACGAATTGACTCCAGAGCACTTAAAAGCCCGCTTCCAACGAAATAACTCCAGATCACTCAAAAACCCTTTTCCAACTAAATGAATCCAGAGATCTCAAAAACCTGCTTCCAATGAAATGCCTCGAGAGCACTTAAAAACCCGCTTCCAAAGAAATGACTCCAGAGGACTTAAAAACCCGCTTCCTACGAAATGATCGCAGAGCACTTAAAAACCCGCTTCCAACGAAATGACTTCAGAGCACTCAAAAACCCGCTTCCAACGAAATGACTCCAGAGCACTCAAAAACCCGCTTCCAAGGAAATGATTCCAGAGCACTCTAAAATCCGCTTCCAACGAAATGACTCCAGAGTACTTAAAAGCCCAGTTCCAACAAAATGTCCTCAGTGCACATAAAAACCCCATTCCAACGAAATGATTCCAGAGCACTTAAAAAACCGCTTCCAACGAAATGACCTCCGAGCACTTCAAAATCCACTTCCAACGAAATGACCTCAGAGCACAAAAAAAACTGCTTCCAACGAAATATTCCAGAGCACATAAAAAACCCGATTCCAACGAAATGATTCCAGAGCACTCTAAAACCCGCTTGCAACGAAATGACTCCAGAGCACTTAAAAACCGCTTCCAACTAAATGACTACAGAGCATTTAAAAACCTGCTTCCGATGACACAACCCTAGAGCACTTAAACACCTATTCCAACGAAGGACACCAGAACATTTAAAACCCCACTTCCAACGAAATGACTCAGGAGCACTTAAAAACCCGCTTCGAACTAAATGACTCAGGTGTACTTAAAAACCCGCTTCCAACGAAATGATCCCAGAGCACATAAAAAACGGCTTCCAAAGAAATGACCTCAGAGCACATAAAAACCCGCTTCCAATGAAATGACTCCAGAGCACTCAAAAACCCGCTTCCAATGAAATGAATCCAGAGCACTTAAAAACCCGCTTCCAACGAAAAGACTCCAGGGCACTTAAAAACCCGCTTACAAAGAAATGACTCCAGAGTACTTAAAAGCCCAGTTCCAACAAAATGTCCTCAGTGCACATAAAAACCCCATTCCAACGAAATGATTCAAGAGCACTTAAAAATTGCTTCCAACGAAAGGACTCCACAGCACTTAAAATACCGCTTCCAACGAAATGACCTCCGAGCACTTCAAAACCCACTTCCAACGAAATGACCTCAGAGCACAAAAAAATCTGCTTCCAACGAAATATTCGAGAGAACATAAAAAACCCGATTCCAACGAAATGATTCCAGAGCACTCTAAAACCCGCTTGCAACGAAATGACTCCAGAGCACTTAAAAACAGCTTCCAACTAAATGACTACAGAGCATTTAAAAACCTGCTTCCAATGACACAACCCTAGAGCACTTAAACACCTATTCCAACGAAAGGACACCAGAACATTTAAAACCCCGCTTCCAACGAAATGACTCAGGAGCACTTAAAAACCCGCTTCGAACTAAATGACTCAGGAGCACTTAAAAACCCGCTTCCAACGAAATGATCCGAGAGCACTTAAAAACCCGCTTCCAAAGAAATGACCTCAGAGCACATAAAAACCTGCTTCGAACGAAATGACTCCAGAGCACTCAAAAACCCGCTTCCAATGAAATGACTCCAGAGCACTTAAAAACCCGCTTCCAACGAAAAGACTCCAGGGCACTTAAAAACCCGCTTCCAAAGAAATGACTCCAGAGTACTTAAAAGCCCACTTCCAACAAAATGTCCTCAGTGCACATAAAAACCCCCTTCCAATGAAATGACTCCAGAGCTCTTAAAAATCTGCTTCCAACAAAAGGACTCCAGAGCACTTAAAAAACCGCTTGCAACGAAATGATCCCAGAGCACTTAAAAACCCGCTTCCAAAAAAATGACCCCTGAGCACATAAAAACCCTCTTCCAACGAAATGACTCCAGAGCACTCAAAAACCCGCGTCCAATGAAATGACTCCAGAATACTTATGAACCCGCTTCCAACGAAATGACTCTAGAGCAAATAAAAACCCGCTTCCAAAGAAATGACTTCAGAGCACTTAAAAACCCCCTTCCAACGAAATGACTCCAGAGGACTTAAAAGCCCAGTTACAACAAAATGTCCTCAGTGCACATAAAAACCCCATTCCAACGAAATGACTCCAAAGCACTTAAAAACCCGCTTCCAACGAAAGGACTCCACAGCACTTAAAAACCCCCTTCCAACAAAATGATCCCAGAGCACTTAAAAACCCGCTTCCAAAGAAATGACGTCAGAGCACTTAAAAACCCGCTTCCAACAAAATGATCGCAGAGCACTTAAAAACCAATTCGAACGAAATGACTTCAGAGCAATCAAAAACCAGCTTCCAACGAAATGACTCCAGAGCACTCAAAAACCCGCTTCCAAGGAAATGACTCCAGAGCACTCTAAAATCCGCTTCAAACGAAATGACTCCAGAGTACTTAAAAGCCCAGTTCCAACAAAATGTCCTCAGTGCACATAAAAACCCCATTTAAACAAAATGACTCCAGAGCACTTAAACACCTGCTTCCAAGAAAGTACTCCACAGCACTTAAAAACCCGCTTCCAACATAATGACTCCAGAGCACTTAAAAACCTGCTTCCAACGAAATGACTCCAGAGCACTTAAAAACCCGCTTCCAAAGAAATGACTTCAGTGCACTTAAAAACCCCCTTCCAACGATATGACCTCCGAGCACATAAAAACCCGCGTCCAACATAATGACTCCAGAGCACTTAAAAACCTGCTTCCAACGAAATGACTCCAGAGCACTTAAAAACCCGCTTCCAAAGAAATGACTTCAGTGCACTTAAAAACCCCCTCCCAACGAAATGACTCCAGAGTACTTAAAAGCCCAGTTCCAACAAAATGTCCTCAGTGCACATAAAAACCCCATTCCAACGAAATGACTCCAGAGCACTTAAAACCCCGATTCCAACGAAAGGACTCCGCAGCACTTAAAAACCCGCTTCCAACAAAATGATTCCAGAGCACTTAAAAACCCGCTTCCAAAGAAATGACGTCTGAGCACATAAAAACCCGCTTTCATTGAAATGACTAGAGCACTCTAAAACCTGCTTCCAACGAAATGACTCCAGAGTACTTAAAAGCCCAGTTCCAACAAAATGTCCTCAGTGCACATAAAAACCCGATTCCAACGAAATGACTCCAGAGCCCTTAAAAACCCGCTTCCAACGAAATGACTCCAGAGCACTTAAAAACCCGCTTCCAACGAAATGACTCCAGAATACTCAAAATCCCGCTTCCAACGAATTGACTCCAGAGCACTTAAAAGCCCGCTTCCAAAGAAATGACTCCAGATCACTCAAAAACCTGCTTCCAACTAAATGAATCCAGAGAACTAAAAAACCTGCTTCCAATGAAATGCCTCGAGAGCACTTAAAAACCCGCTTCCAAGGAAATGACTCCAGAGCACTTAAAAACCCGCTTCCAACGAAATGATCGTGAGAGCACTTAAAAACCCGCTTCAACGAAATGACTTCAGAGCACTCAAAACCCACTTCCAACAAAATGACTCCAGAGCACTTAAAAACCCGATTCCAACGAAAAGACTCCAGGGCACTTAAAAACCCGGTTCGAAGGAAATGACTAGAGAACTCTAAAATCCGCTTCCAACGAAATGACTCTAGAGCACTCAAAAAACATGCTTCCAACGAAATGACCTCAGAGCACATAAAAACGCGCTTCCATCGAAATGACTCCAGAGCACTCTAAAACCCGCTTCCAACGAAATGACTACAGAGCACTTAAAAACTCGCATGCAACGAAATGACTCTAGAGCACTTAAAAACTGCTTCCAACCAAATGACTACAGAGCATTTAAAAACCTGCTTCCCAATGAAACAACCCTAGAGCTCTTAAACCCCGATTCCAACGAATGGACAACAGAACATTTAAAACCCCGCTTCAAATGAAATGACTAAGGAGCACTTAAAAACCCGTTTCCAACGAAATGACTCAGGAGCACTTAAAAACCCGCTTCCAACGAAATGATCCCAGAGCACTTAAAAACCTGCTTCCAACGAAATGACTCCAGAGCACTCAAAAACCGGCTTCCAAGGAAATGACTCCAGAGCACTCTAAAACCCGCTTCCATCGAAATGACTCCAGAGTACTTAAAAGCCAAGTTCCAACAAAATGTCCTCAGTGCACATAAAACCCCCCTTCAAACGAAATGACTCCAGAGCACTTAAAAACCTGCTGCCAACAAAAGGACTCCACAGCACTTAAAAAACCGCTTCCAACAAAATTATCCCAGAGCACTAAAAAACCCGCTTCCAAAAAATGACCTCTGAGCACATAAAAACGCTCTTCCAACGAAATGACTCCAGAGCACTCAAAAACCCGCGTCCAATGAAATGACTCCAGAGCACTTATAAACCCGCTTCCAACGAAAAGAATCCAGAGCACTTAAAAACCCGCTTCCAAAGAAATGACTTCAGAGCACTTAAAAACCCCCTTCCAACAAAATGACTCCAGAGTACTTAAAAGCCCAGTTCCAACAAAATGTCCTCAGTGCACATAAAAACCCCATTCCAACGAAATGACTCCAGAGCACTTAAAAACCCTCTTCAAATGAAAGGACTCCACAGCAATTAAAAACCCGCTTCCAACGAAATGATCCCAGAGCACTTAAAAACCCCCTTCCAATGAAATGACCTCCGAGCACATAAAAACCCACTTCCAACGAAATGACTCCAGAGCACTCAAAAACCCACTTTCAAGGAAATGACTCCAGAGAACTTAAAAACCCGCTTCCAACGAAATGACTCCAGAGCACTTAAAAACCCGCTTCCAATGAAATGACTCCAGAGCACTTAAAAACCCGATTCCAACGAAATGACTCCAGAGTACTCAAAATCCCACTTCCAACGAATTGACTCCAGAGCACTTAAAAGCCCGCTTCGAACGAAATAACTCCAGATCACTCAAACCCCGTTTCCAACTAAATGAATCCAGAGAACTCAAAAACCCGCTTCCAACGAAATGACTCCAGAGCACTCAAAAACCCGCTTCCAAGGAAATGATTCCATAGCACTCTAAAATCCACTTCCAACGAAATGACTCCAGAGTACTTAAAAACCTGCTTCCAACAAAAGGACTCCACAGCACTTAAAAAACCGCTTCCAACGAAATGACCTCCGAGCACTTAAAAACCCACGTCCAACGAAATGACCTCAGAGAACAAAAAAATCTGCTTCCAACGAAATATTCCAGAGCACATAAAAAACCCGATTCGAATGAAATGATTCCAGAGCACTCTAAAACCCGCTTGCAACGAAATGACTCCAGAGCACTTAAAAATCGCTTCCAACCAAATGACTACAGAGCATTTAAAAACCTGCTTCCAATGACACAACCCTAGAGCACTTAAACACCTATTCCAACGAAAGGACAACAGAACATTTAAAACCCCGCTTCCAACGAAATGACTCAGGAGCACTTAAAAACCCGCTTCCAAAGAAATGACCTCAGAGCACATAAAAACCCGCTTCCAACGAAATGACTCCAGAGCACTCAAAAACACGCTTCCAATGACATGACTCCAGAGTACTTAAAAACCTGCTTCCAAGGAAATGACTCCAAAGCACTTGAAAACACGCTTCCAAAGAAATGACTCCAGAGCACTAAAAAACCCGCTTCCAACGAAATGACTCCAGAGCACTTAAAAGCCTGCTTCCAACGAAATGACTCCAGAGCACTCTAAAACCCGCTTCCAACGAAATGACTACAGAGCACTTAAAAACTCGCTTCCAACGAAATGACTCTAGAGCACTTAAAAACCCGCTTCCAACGAAATGACTCCAGAGCACTTAAAAACCCGCTTCCAACGAAATGACTCCAGAATACTCAAAATCCCGCTTCCAACGAACTGACTCCAGACCACTTAAAAGCCCGCTTCCAAAGAAATGACTCCAGATCACTCAAAAACCCGCTTCCAACTAAATGAATCCAGAGAACTCAAAAACCTGCTTCCAATGAAATGCCTCGAGAGCACTTAAAAACCCGCTTCCAAGGAAATGACTCCAGAGCACTTAAAAACCCGCTTCCAACGAAATGATCGTGAGAGCACTTAAAACACGCCTTTCCAACAAAATGACTTCAGAGCACTCAAAAACCCACTTCCAACGAAATGACTCCAGAGCACTTAAAAACCCGATTCCAACGAAAAGACTCCAGGGCACTTAAAAACCCGGTTCGAAGGAAATGACTAGAGCGCTCTAAAATTCGCTTCCAACGAAATGACTCTAGAGCACTCAAAAAACACGCTTCCAACGAAATGACCTCAGAGCACATAAAAACCCGCTTCCATCGAAATGACTACAGAGCACTCTAAAACCCGCTTCCAACGAAATGACTACAGAGCACTTAAAAACTCGCTTCCAATGAAATGACTGTAGAGCACTTAAAAACCCAGTTCCAACGAAATGACTCCAGAGCACTTAAAAACCGCTTCCAACCAAATGACTACAGAGCATTTAAAAACCTGCTTCCCAACGAAACAACCCTAGAGCTCTTAAACCCCGATTCCAACGAAAGGACACCAGAACATTTAAAACCCCGCTTCAAATGAAATGACTAAGGAGCACTTAAAAACCCGCTTCCAACGAAATGACTCAGGAGCACTTAAAAACCCGCTTCCAACGAAATGATCCCAGAGCACTTAAAAAGCTGCTTCCAACGAAATGACTCCAGAGCACTCAAAAACCGGCTTCCAAGGAAATGACTCCAGAGCACTCTAAAACCCGCTTCCATCGAAATGATTCCAGAGTACTTAAAAGCCCAGTTCCAACAAAATGTCCTCAGTGCACATAAAAACCACATTCCAACGAAATGAATCCAGAGCACTTAAAAACCCTCTTCAAACGAAAGGACTCCACAGCAATTAAAAACCCGCTTCCAATGAAATGATCCCAGAGGACTTAAAAACCCCCTTCCAATGAAATGACCTCCGAGCACATAAAAACCCACTTCCAACGAAATGACTCCAGAGCACTCAAAAACCCACTTTCAAGGAAATGACTCCAGAGCACTTAAAAACCCGCTTCCAACGAAATGACTCCAGAGCACTTAAAAACCGCTTTCTAATGAAATGACTCCAGAGCACTTAAAAACCCGATTCCAACGAAATGACTCCAGAGTACTCAAAATCCCGCTTCCAACGAATTGACTCCAGAGCACTTAAAAGACCGCTTCCAACGAAATAACTCAAGATCACTCAAAAACCCATTTCCAACTAAATGAATCCAGAGAACTCAAAAACCTGCTTCCAACGAAATGACTTCAGAGCACTCAAAAACCCGCTTCCAACGAAATGACTCCAGAGCACTCAAAAACCCGCTTCAAAGGAAATGATTCCATAGCACTCTAAAATCCGCTTCCAACGAAATGACTCCAGAGTACTTAAAAGCCCAGTTCCAACAAAATGTCCTCAGTGCACATAAAAACCACATTCCAACGAAATGACTCCAGAGCACTTAAAAACCTGCTTCCAACAAAAGGACTTCCCAGCACTTAAAAAACCGTTTCCAACGAAATGACCTCCGAGCACTTAAAAACCCACTTCCAACGAAATGACCTCAGAGCACAAAAAAATCTGCTTCCAACGAAATATTCCAGAGCACATAAAAAACCCGATTCCATCGAAATGACTACAGAGCACTCTAAAACCAGCTTCCAACGAAATGACTACAGAGCACTTAAAAACTGGCTTCCAATGAAATGACTGTAGAGCACTTAAAAACCCAGTTCCAACGAAATGACTCCAGAGCACTTAAAAACCGCTTCCAACCAAATGACTACAGAGCATTTAAAAACCTGCTTCCCAACGAAACAACCCTAGAGCTCTTAAACCCCGATTCCAACGAAAGGACACCAGAACATTTAAAACCCTGCTTCAAATGAAATGACTAAGGAGCACTTAAAAACCCGCTTCCAACGAAATGACTCAGGAGCACTTAAAAACCCGCTTCCAACGAAATGATCCCAGAGCACTTAAAAAGCTGCTTCCAACGAAATGACTCCAGAGCACTCAAAAACCGGCTTCCAAGGAAATGACTCCAGAGCACTCTAAAACCCGCTTCCATCGAAATGATTCCAGAGTACTTAAAAGCCCAGTTCCAACAAAATGTCCTCAGTGCACATAAAAACCACATTCCAACGAAATGAATCCAGAGCACTTAAAAACCCTCTTCAAACGAAAGGACTCCACAGCAATTAAAAACCCGCTTCCAATGAAATGATCCCAGAGGACTTAAAAACCCCCTTCCAATGAAATGACCTCCGAGCACATAAAAACCCACTTCCAACGAAATGACTCCAGAGCACTCAAAAACCCACTTTCAAGGAAATGACTCCGAAGCACTTAAAAACCCGCTTCCAACGAAATGACTCCAGAGCACTTAAAAACCCGCTTCTAATGAAATGACTCCAGAGCACTTAAAAACCCGATTCCAACGAAATGACTCCAGAGTACTCAAAATCCTGCTTCCAACGAATTGACTCCAGAGCACTTAAAAGACCGCTTCCAACGAAATAACTCAAGATCACTCAAAAACCCATTTCCAACTAAATGAATCCAGAGAACTCAAAAACCTGCTTCCAACGAAATGACTTCAGAGCACTCAAAAACCCGCTTCCAACGAAATGACTCCAGAGCACTCAGAAACCCGCTTCAAAGGAAATGATTCCATAGCACTCTAAAATCCGCTTCCAACGAAATGACTCCAGAGTACTTAAAAGCCCAGTTCCAACAAAATGTCCTCAGTGCACATAAAAACCACATTCCAACGAAATGACTCCAGAGCACTTAAAAACCTGCTTCCAACAAAAGGACTTCCCAGCACTTAAAAAACTGTTTCCAACGAAATGACCTCCGAGCACTTAAAAACCCACTTCCAACGAAATGACCTCAGAGCACAAAAAAATCTGCTTCCAACGAAATATTCCAGAGCACATAAAAAACCCGATTCCAACGAAATGATTCCAGAGCACTCTAAAACCCGCTTGCAACGAAATGACTCCAGAGCACTTAAAAACCGCTTCCAACCAAATGACTACAGAGCATTTAAAAACCTGCTTCCAATGACACAACCCTAGAGCACTTAAACACCTATTCCAACGAAAGGACACCAGAACATTTAAAACCCTGCTTCCAACGAAATGACTCAGGAGCACTTAAAAACCCGCTTCCAACGAAATGACTCCAGAGCACTTAAAAGCATGCTTCCAACGAAATGACTCCAGAGCACTCTAAAACCCGCTTCCAACGAAATGACTACAGAGCACTTAAAAACTCGCTTCCAATGAAATTACTCTAGAGCACTTAAAAACCCAGTTCCAACGAAATGACTCCAGAGCACTTAAAAACCGCATCCAACCAAATGACTACAGAGCATTTAAAAACCTGCTTCCAACGAAACAACCCTAGAGCTCTAACACCCCGATTCCAACAAAAGGACACCACAACATTTAAAACCCCGCTTCCAATGAAATGACTAAGGAGCACTTAAAAACCCGCTTCCAACGAAATGACTCAGGAGCACTTAAAAACCCGCTTCCAACGAAATGATTCCAGAGCACTCCAAAACCCGCTTTCAACGAAATGACTCCAGAGCACTTAAAAACAGCTTCCAACCAAATGACTACAGAGCATTTAAAAACCTGCTTCCAATGACACAACCCTAGAGCACTTAAACACCTATTCCAACGAAAGGACAAGAGAACATTTAAAACCCCGCTTCCAACGAAATGACTCAGGAGCACTTAAAAACCCGCTTCCAACGAAAGGACTCCACAGCACTTAAAAACCCGCTTCCAACAAAATGATCCCAGAGCACTTAAAAACCCGCTTCCAAAGAAATGACGTCCGAGCACATAAAAACCCGCTTCCAAGGAAATGACTAGAGCACTCTAAATCCCGCTTCCAACGAAATGACTCCAGAGTACTTAAAAGCCCAGTTCCAACAAAATGTCCTCAGTGCACATAAAAACCCCATTCCAACGAAATGACTCCACAGCACTTAAAAACCCGCTTCCAACAAAATGATCCCAGAGCACTTAAAAACCCGCTTCCAAAGAAATGACGTCCAGAGCACATAAAACCCGCTTCTAAAGGAAATGACTAGAGCACTCTAAATCCCGCTTCCAACGAAATGACTCCAGAGTACTTAAAAGCCCAGTTCCAACAAAATGTCCTCAGTGCACATAAAAACCCCATTCCAACGAAATGACTCTAGAGCACTTAAAAACCTGCTTCCAACAAAAGGACTCCACAGCACTTTAAAAACCGCTTCCAACGAAATGATCCCAGAGCACTTAAAAACCCGCTTCCAAAAAATGACCTCTGAGCACATAAAAACCCTCTTCCAACGAAATGACTCCAGAGCACTCAAAAACCCGCGTCCAATGAAATGACTCCAGAGCACTTAAAAGTCCGCTTCCAACAAAATGACTCTAGATCACTCAAAAACCCGCTTCCAACTAAATGAATCCAGAGAACTCATAAACCTGCTTCCAATGAAATGCCTCGAGAGCACTTAAAAACCTGCTTCCAAGGAAATTACTCCAGAGCACTTAAAAACCCGCTTCCAACGAAATGATCGCAGAGCACTTAAAAACCCGCTTCCAACGAAATGACTTCAGAGCACTCAAAAACCCACTTGCAACGAAATGACTCCAGAGCACTTAAAAACCCGCTTCCAACGAAAAGACTCCAGGGCACTTAAAAACCCGCTTCCAACGAAATGACTCCAGAGTACTTAAAAGCCCAGTTGCAACAAAATGTCTTCAGTGCACATAAAAACCACCTTCCAACGAAATGACTCCAGAGCACTTAAAAACCCGATTCAAACAAAAGGAAACCACAGCATTTAAAAACCCGCTTCAAACGAAATGATCCCAGAGCACTTAAAAACCCTCTTCCAACGAAATGACCTCCGAGCACATAAAAACCCGCTTCCAACGAAATGATCCCAGAGCACTTAAAAACCCCCTTCCAACAAAATGACCTCCGAGCACATAAAAACCCGCTTCCAACGAAATGACTCCAGAGCACTCAAAAACCCACTTCCAAGGAAATTACTCCAGAGCACTTAAAAGCCCGCTTCCAACGAAATGACTCCAGATCACTCAAAAACCCGCTTCCAACTAAATGAATCCAGAGAACTCATAAACCTGCTTCCAATGAAATGCCTCGAGAGCACTTAAAAACCTGCTTCCAAGGAAATTACTCCAGAGCACTTAAAAACCCGCTTCCAACGAAATGATCGCAGAGCACTTAAAAACCCGCTTCCAACGAAATGACTTCAGAGCAATCAAAAACCCGCTTCCAATGAAATGACTCCAGAGCACTTAAAAACCCGCTTCCAACGAAAAGACTCCAGGGCACTTAAAAACCTGCTTCCAACGAAATGACTCCAGAGTACTTAAAAGCCCAGTTGCAACAAAATGTCCTCAGTGCACATAAAAACCACCTTCCAACGAAATGACTCCAGAGCACTTAAAAACCCGATTCAAACAAAAGGAAACCACAGCATTTAAAAACCCGCTTCAAACGAAATGATCCCAGAGCACTTAAAAACCCTCTTCCAACGAAATGACCTCCGAGCACATAAAAACCCGCTTCCAACGAAATGATCCCAGAGCACTTAAAAACCCCCTTCCAACGATATGACCTCCGAGCACATAAAAACCCGCTTCCAACGAAATGACTCCAGAGTACTCAAAATCCCGCTTCCAACGAATTGACTCCAGAGCACTTAAAAGCCCGCTTCCAACGAAATGACTCCAGATCACTCAAAAACCCGCTTCCAACTAAATGAATCCAGAGAACTCAAAAACCTGCTTCCAATGAAATGCCTCGAGAGCACTTAAAAACCCGCTTCCAAGGAAATGACTCCAGAGTACTCAAAATCCCGCTTCCAACGAATTGACTCCAGAGCACTTAAAAGCCCGCTTCCAACAAAATGACTCCAGATCACTCAAAAAACCGCTTCCAACTAAATGAATCCAGAGAACTCAAAAACCTGCTTCCAATGAAATGCCTCGAGAGCACTTAAAAACCTGCTTCCAAGGAAATTACTCCAGAGCACTTAAAAACCCGCTTCCAACGAAATGACTTCAGAGCAATCAAAAACCCGCTTCCAATGAAATGACTCCAGAGCACTTAAAAACCCGCTTCCAACGAAAAGACTCCAGGGCACTTAAAAACCTGCTTCCAACGAAATGACTCCAGAGTACTTAAAAGCCCAGTTGCAACAAAATGTCCTCAGTGCACATAAAAACCACCTTCCAACGAAATGACTCCAGAGCACTTAAAAACCCGATTCAAACAAAAGGAAACCACAGCATTTAAAAACCCGCTTCAAATTAAATGATCCCAGAGCACTTAAAACCCTCTTCCAAATCTAAATGACCTCCGAGCACATAAAAACCCGCATTAAAACGAAATGATCCCAGAGCACTTAAAAACCCCTTCCAACGATATGACCTCCGAGCACATAAAAACCCGCTTCCAACGAAATGACTCCAGAGTACTCAAAACCCCATTCCAACGAATTGACTCCAGAGCACTTAAAAGCCCGCCTAAACAAAAATGACTCCAGATCACTCAAAAACCCGCTTCAACTAAATGAATCCAGAGAACTCAAAAACCTGCTTCCAATGAAATGCCTCGAGAGCACTTAAAAACCCGCTTCCAAGGAAATGACTCCAGAGTACTCAAAATCCCGCTTCCAACGAATTGACTCCAGAGCACTTAAAAGCCCGCTTCCAACAAAATGACTCCAGATCACTCAAAAAACCGCTTCCAACTAAATGAATCCAGAGAACTCAAAAACCTGCTTCCAATGAAATGCCTCGAGAGCACTTAAAAACCTGCTTCAAGGAAATTACTCCAGAGCACTTAAAAACCCGCCTCCAACTAAAATGATCCAGAGCACTTAAAAACCCGCTTCCAACGAAATGACTCCAGAGCACTTAAAAACCCGCTTCCATCGAAATGACTCCAGAGCACTCAAAAACACGCTTCCGATGACATGACTCCAGAGTACTTAAAAACCTGCTTCCAAGGAAATTACTCCAAAGCACTTAAAAACACGCTTCGAAAGAAATGACTCCAGAGTACTAAAAAACCTGCTTCCAACGAAATGACTCCAAAGCACTTAAAAACACGCTTCCAAAGAAATGACTCCAGAGCACTAAAAAACCCGCTTCCAACGAAATGACTCCAGAGCACTTAAAAGCCTGCTTCCAACGAAATGACTCCAGAGCACTCTAAAACCCGCTTCCAACGAAATGACTACAGAGCACTTAAAAACCTCGCTTCCAACGAAATGACTCTAGAGCACTTAAAAACCCAGTTCCAACGAAATGACTCCAGAGCACTTAAAAACCACTTCCAACCAAATGCCTACAGAGCATTTAAAAACCTGCTTCCCAACGAAACAACCCTAGAGCTCTTAAACCCCGATTCCAACGAAAGGACACCAGAACATTTAAAACCCTGCTTCCAATGAAATGACTAAGGAGCACTTAAAAACCCGCTTCCAACGAAATGACTCAGGAGCACTTAAAAACCCGCTTCCAACGAAATAATCCCAGAGCACTCAAAAACCGGCTTCCAAGGAAATGACTCCAGAGCACTCTAAAACCCGCTTCCATCGAAATGACTCCAGAGTACTTAAAAGCCCAGTTCCAACAAAATGTCCTCAGTGCACATAAAAACCCCTTTCAAAGGAAATGACTCCAGAGCACTTAAAAACCTGCTGCCAACAAAAGGACTCCACAGCACTTAAAAAACAGCTTCCAACAAAATGATCCCAGAGCACTTAAAAATCCGCTTCCAAAAAATGACCTCTGAGCACATAAAAACCCTCTTCCAACGAAATGACTCCAGAGCACTCAAAAACCCGCGTCCAATTAAATGACTCCATAGCACTTATAAACCCGCTTCCAACGAAATGACTCCAGAGCACTTAAAAACCCGCTTCCAAAGAAATGACTTCAGAGCACTTAAAAACCCCCTTCCAACGAAATGACTCCAGAGTACTTAAAAGCCCAGTTCCAACAAAATGTCCTCAGTGCACATAAAAACCCCATTCCAACGAAATGACTCCAGAGCACTTAAAACCCAGCTTCCAACGAAAGGACTCCACAGCACTTAAAAACCCGCTTCCAACAAAATGATCCCAGAGCACTTAAAAACCCGCTTCCAAAGAAATGACGTCCGAGCACATAAAAACCCGCTTTCATTGAAATGACTAGAGCACTCTAAAACCCGCTTCCAACGAAATGACTCCAGAGTACTTAAAAGCCCAGTTCCAACAAAATGTCCTCAGTGCACATAAAAACCCCATTCCAACGAAATGACTCCAGAGCACTTAAAAACCCGCTTCAAACGAAAGAACTCCACAGCACTTAAAAACCCGCTTCCAACGAAATGATCCCAGAGCACTTAAAAACCCCCTTCCAACGAAATGACCTCCGAGCACATAAAAACCCGCTTCCAACGAAATGACTCCAGAGCACTCAAAAACCCACTTCCAAGGAAATGATTCCAGAGCACTTAAAAGCCCGCTTCCAACGAAATGACTCCAGATCACTCAAAAACCCGCTTCCATCTAAATGAATCCAGAGAACTCAAAAACCTGCTTCCAATGAAATGCCTCGAGAGCACTTAAAAACCCGCTTCCAAAGAAATGACGCCAGAGCACTTAAAAACCCGCTTCCAACAAAATGATCGTGAGAGCACTTAAATACCCGCCAAATGACCAACACTCAAAAATGACTTCAGAGCAATCAAAAACCCGCTTCCAATGAAATGACTCCAGAGCACTTAAAAACCCGCTTCCAACGAAAAGACTCCAGGGCACTTAAAAACCCGCTTCCAACGAAATGACTCCAGAGTACTTAAAAGCCCAGTTGCAACAAAATGTCCTCAGTGCACATAAAAACCACCTTCCAATGAAATGACTCCAGAGCACTTAAAAACCTGATTCAAACAAAAGGAAACCACAGCACTTAAAAACCCGCTTCAAACGAAATGATCCCAGAGCACTTAAAAACCCTCTTCCAACGAAAAGACCTCCGAGCACATAAAAACCCGCTTCCAACGAAATGATCCCAGAGCACTTAAAAACCCCCTTCCAACGATATGACCTCCGAGCACATAAAAACCCGCTTCCAACGACATGACTCCAGAGTACTCATAATCCCGCTTCCAACAAATTGACTCCAGAGCACTTAAAAGCCCGCTTCCAACGAAATGACTCCAGATCACTCAAAAACCCGCTTCCAACTAAATGAATCCAGAGAACTCAAAAACCTGCTTCCAATGAAATGCCTCGAGAGCACTTAAAAACCTGCTTCCAAGGAAATGACTCCAGAGCACTTAAAAACCCGCTTCCAACGAAATGATCGCAGAGCACTTAAAAACCCGCTTCCAACGAAATGACTTCAGAGCACTCAAAAACCCACTTCCAACGAAATGACTCCAGAGCACTTAAAAACCCGATTCCAACGAAAAGACTCCAGGGCACTTAAAAACCGGGTTCCAAGGAAATGACTAGAGCACTCTAAAACCCGCTTCCATCCAAATGACTCCAGAGCACTCAAAAACACGCTTCCAATGACATGACTCCAGAGTACTAAAAAACCTGCTTCCAACGAAATGACTCCAAAGCACTTAAAAACACGCTTCCAAAGAAATGACTCCAGAGCACTAAAAAACCCGCTTCCAACGAAATGACTCCAGAGCACTTAAAAGCCTGCTTCCAAAGAAATGACTCCAGAGCACTTAAAAACCTCGCTTCCAACGAAATGACTCTAGAGCACTTAAAAACCCAGTTCCAACGAAATGACTCCAGAGCACTTAAAAACCGCTTCCAACCAAGTGCCTATAGAGCATTTAAAAACCTGCTTCCCAACGAAACAACCCTAGAGCTCTTAAACCCCGATTCCAACGAAAGGACACCAGAACATTTAAAACCCCGCTTCCAATGAAATGACTAAGGAGCACTTAAAAACCCGCTTCCAACGAAATGACTCAGGAGCACTTAAAAACCCGCTTCCAACGAAATAATCCCAGAGCACTTAAAAACCTGCTTCCAACGAAATGACTCCAGAGCACTCAAAAACCGGCTTCCAAGGAAATGACTCCAGAGCACTCTAAAACCCGCTTCCATCGAAATGACTCCAGAGTACTTAAAAGCCCAGTTCCAACAAAATGTCCTCAGTGCACATAAAAACCCCCTTCAAACGAAATGACTCCAGAGCACTTAAAAACCTGCTGCCAACAAAAGGACTCCACAGCACTTAAAAAACAGCTTCCAACAAAATGATCCCAGAGCACTTAAAAATCCGCTTCCAAAAAATGACCTCTGAGCACATAAAAACCCTCTTCCAACGAAATGACTCCAGAGCACTCAAAAACCCGCGTCCAATTAAATGACTCCATAGCACTTATAAACCCGCTTCCAACGAAATGACTCCAGAGCACTTAAAAACCCGTTTCCAAAGAAATGACTTCAGAGAACCTAAAAACCCCCTTCCAACGAAATGACTCCAGAGTACTTAAAAGCCCAGTTCCAACAAAAGGTCCTCAGTGCACATAAAAACCCCATTCCAACGAAATGACTCCAGAGCACTTAAAACCCCGCTTCCAACGAAAGGACTCCACAGCACTTAAAAACCCGCTTCCAACAAAATGATCCCAGAGCACTTAAAAACCCGCTTCCAAAGAAATGACGTCCGAGCACATAAAAACCCGCTTTCATTGAAATGACTAGAGCACTCTAAAACCCGCTTCCAACGAAATGACTCCAGAGTACTTAAAAGCCCAGTTCCAACAAAATGTCCTCAGTGCACATAAAAACCCCATTCCAACGAAATGACTCCAGAGCACTTAAAAACCCGCTTCAAACGAAAGGACTCCACAGCACTTAAAAACCCGCTTCCAACGAAATGATCCTAGAGCACTTAAAAACCCCCTTCCAACGAAATGACCTCCGAGCACATAAAAACCCGCTTCCAACGAAATGACTTCAGAGCACTCAAAAACCCACTTCCAAGGAAATGACTCCAGAGCAATTAAAAGCCCGCTTCCAACGAAATGACTCCAGATCACTCAAAAACCCGCTTCCAACTAAATGAATCCAGAGAACTCAAAAACCTGCTTCCAATGAAATGCCTCGAGAGCACTTAAAAACCCGCTTCCAAAGAAATGACGCCAGAGCACTTAAAAACCCGCTTCCAACAAAATGATCGCAGAGCACTTAAAAACCTGCTTCCAACGAAATGACTTCAGAGCAATCAAAAACCCGCTTCCAATGAAATGACTCCAGAGCACTTAAAAACCCGCTTCCAACGAAAAGACTCCAGGGCACTTAAAAACCCGCTTCCAACGAAATGACTCCAGAGTACTTAAAAGCCCAGTTGCAACAAAATGTCCTCAGTGCTCATAAAAACCCCCTTCCAACGAAATGACTCCAGAGCACTTAAAAACCCGATTCAAACGAAAGGACTCCACAGCACTTAAAAACCCGCTTCAAACGAAATGATCCCAGAGCACTTAAAAACCCTCTTCCAACGAAATGACCTCCGAGCACATAAAAACCCGCTTCCAACGAAATGACTCCAGAGCACTTAAAAACCCGCTTCCAAGGAAATGACTAGATCACTCTAAAATCCGCTTACAAAGAAATGACTCCAGAGTACTTAAAAGCCCAGTTCCAACAAAAGGTCCTCAGTGCACATAAAAACCACCTTCAAACTAAATGACTCCAGAGGACTTAAAAACCCGCTTCCAACGAAAGGAATCCACAGCACTCAAAAACCCGCTTCCAACGAAATGACTCCAGAGTCCTCAAAAACCTGCTTCCAAGGAAATGATTACAGAGCACTCTAAAATCTGCTTCCAACGAAATGACTCCAGAGTACTTAAAAGCCCAGTTCCAACAAAATGTCCTCAGTGCACTTAAAAACCCCATTCAAACGAAATGACTCCAGAGCACTTAAAAACCTGCTTCCAACGAAAGGACTCCACAGCACTTAAAAAACCGCTTCCAACGAAATGACCTCCGAGCACTTAAAAACCCACTTCCAACGAAATGACCTCAGAGCACATAAAAATCTGCTTCCAAGGAAATGATTCCAGAGCACTCAAAAATCCGCTTCCAATGACATGACTCCAGAGTACTTAAAAACCTGCTTCCAAGGAAATTACTCCAAAGCACTTAAAAACACGCTTCCAAAGAAATGACTCCAGAGCACTAAAAAACCCGCTTCCAATGAAATGACTCCAGAGCACTTAAAAGCCTGCTTCCAACGAAATGACTCCAGAGCACTCTAAAACCCGCTTCCAACGAAATGACTACAGAGCACTTAAAAACCTCGTTTCCAACGAAATGACTCTAGAGCACTTAAAAACCCAGTACCAACGAAATGACTCCAGAGCACTTAAAAACCGCTTCCAACCAAATGACTACAGAGCATTTAAAAACCTGCTTCCCAACGAAACAACCCTAGAGCCCTTAAACCCCGATTCCAACGAAAGGACACCAGAACATTTAAAACCCCGCTTCCAATGAAATGACTAAGGAGCACTTAAAAACCCGCTTCCAACGAAATGACTCAGGAGCACTCAAAAACCGGCTTCCAAGGAAATGACTCCGGAGCACTCTAAAACCCGCTTCCATCGAAATGACTCCATAGTACTTAAAAGCCCAGTTCCAACAAAATGTCCTCAGTGCACATAAAAACCCCCTTCAAACGAAATGACTCCAGAGCACTTAAAAACCTGCTGCCAACAAAAGGACTCCACAGCACTTAAAAAACAGCTTCCAACAAAATGATCCCAGAGCACTTAAAAATCCGCTTCCAAAAAATGACCTCTGAGCACATAAAAACCCTCTTCCAACGAAAAGACTCCAGAGCACTCAAAAACCCGCGTCCAATTAAATGACTCCATAGCACTTATAAACCCGCTTCCAACGAAATGACTCCAGAGCACTTAAAAACCCGCTTCCAAAGAAATGACTTCAGAGCACTTAAAAACCTCCTTCCAACGAAATGACTCCAGAGTACTTAAAAGCCCAGTTCCAACAAAAGGTCCTCAGTGCACATAAAAACCCCATTCCAACGAAATGACTCCAGAGCACTTAAAACCCCGCTTCCAACGAAAGGACTCCACAGCACTTAAAAACCCACTTCCAACAAAATGATCCCAGAGCACTTAAAAACCCGCTTCCAAAGAAATGACGTCCGAGCACATAAAAACCCGCTTTCATTGAAATGACTAGAGCACTCTAAAACCCGCTTCCAACGAAATGACTCCAGAGTACTTAAAATCCCAGTTCCAACAAAATGTCCTCAGTGCACATAAAAACCCCATTCCAACGAAATGACTCCAGAGCACTTAAAAACCCGCTTCAAACGAAAGAACTCCACAGCACTTAAAAACCCGCTTCCAACGAAATGATCCCAGAGCACTTAAAAACCCCCTTCCAAACTAAATGACCTCCGAGCACATAAAAACCCGCTCAAACGAAATGACTCCAGAGCACTCAAAACCCACTTCCAAGGAAATGACTACAGAGCAATTAAAAGCCCGCTCAACGAAATGACTCCAGATCACTCAAAAACCCGCCCAACTAAATGAATCCAGAGAACTCAAAAACCTGCTTCCAATGAAATGCCTCGAGAGCACTTAAAAACCCGCTTCCAAAGAAATGACGCCAGAGCACTTAAAAACCCGCTTTCCAACAAAATGATCGTGAGAGCACTTAAAAACCCGCTTCCAACGAAATGACTTCAGAGCAATCAAAAACCCGCTTCCAATGAAATGACTCCAGAGCACTTAAAAACCCGCTTCCAACGAAAAGACTCCAGGGCTCTTAAAAACCCGCTTCCAACGAAATGACTCCAGAGTACTTAAAAGCCCAGTTGCAACAAAATGTCCTCAGTGCTCATAAAAACCCCCTTCCAACGAAATGACTCCAGAGCACTTAAAAACCCGATTCAAAAGAAAGGACTCCACAGCACTTAAAAACCCGCTTCAAACGAAATGATCCCAGAGCACTTAAAAACCCTCTTCCAACGAAATGACCTCCGAGCACATAAAAACCCGCTTCCAACGAAATGACTCCAGAGCACTTAAAAACCCGCTTCCAAGGAAATGACTAGATCACTCTAAAATCCGCTTCCAAAGAAATGACTCCAGAATACTTAAAAGCCCAGTTCCAACAAAAGGTCCTCAGTGCACATAAAAACCACCTTCAAACTAAATGACTCCAGAGGACTTAAAAACCCGCTTCCAACGAAAGGACTCCACAGCACTCAAAAACCCGCTTCCAACGAAATGACTCCAGAGTACTCAAAAACCTGCTTCCAAGGAAATGATTCCAGAGCACTCTAAAATCTGCTTCCAACGAAATGACTCCAGAGTACTTAAAAGCCCAGTTCCAACAAAATGTCCTCAGTGCACTTAAAAACCCCATTCAAACGAAATGACTCCAGAGCACTAAAAAACCTGCTTCCAACGAAAGGACTCCACAGCACTTAAAAACCGCCTAAACTAAATGACCTCCGAGCACTTAAAAACCCACTTCCAACGAAAAGACCTCAGAGCACATAAAAATCTGCTTCCAAGGAAATGATTCCAGAGCACTCAAAAATCCGCTTCCAATGACATGACTCCAGAGTACTTAAAAACCTGCTTCCAAGGAAATTACTCCAAAGCACTTAAAAACACGCTTCCAAAGAAATGACTCCAGAGCACTAAAAAACCCGCTTCCAATGAAATGACTCCAGAGCACTTAAAAGCCTGCTTCCAACGAAATGACTCCAGAGCACTCTAAAACCCGCTTCCAACGAAATGACTACAGAGCACTTAAAAAACTCGTTTCCAACGAAATGACTCTAGAGGACTTAAAAACCCAGTTCCAACGAAATGACTCCAGAGCACTTAAAAACCGCTTCCAACCAAATGACTACAGAGCATTTAAAAACCTGCTTCCCAACGAAAACAACCCAGAAGCTCTTAAACCCGATTCCAACGAAAGGACACCAGAACATTTAAAACCCCGCTTCCAATGAAATGACTAAGGAGCACTTAAAAACCCGCTTCCAACGAAATGACTCAGGAGCACTCAAAAACCGGCTTCCAAGGAAATGACTCCAGAGCACTCTAAAACCCGCTTCCATCGAAATGACTCCATAGTACTTAAAAGCCCAGTTCCAACAAAATGTCCTCAGTGCACATAAAAACCCCCTTCAAACGAAATGACTCCAGAGCACTTAAAAACCTGCTGCCAACAAAAGGACTCCACAGCACTTAAAAAAGAGCTTCCAACAAAATGATCCCAGAGCACTTAAAAATCCGCTTCCAAAAAATGACCTCTGAGCACATAAAAACCCTCTTCGAACGAAATGACTCCAGAGCACTCAAAAACCCGCGTCCAATTAAATGACTCCAGAGCACTTATAAACCTGCTTCCAACGAAATGATTCCAGAGCACTTAAAAACCCGCGTCCAATGAAATGACTCCAGAGCACTTATAAACCCGCTTCCAACGAAATGACTTCAGAGCACTTAAAAACCCCCTTCCAACAAAATGACTCCAGAGTACTTAAAAGCCCAGTTCCAACAAAATGTCCTCAGTGCACATAAAAACCCCCTTCAAACGAAATGACTCCAGAGCACTTAAAAACCTGCTGAAAACAAAAGGACTCCACAGCACTTAAAAAACAGCTTCCAACAAAATGATCCCAGAGCACTTAAAAATCCACTTCCAAAAAATGACCTCTGAGCACATAAAAACCCTCTTCCAACGAAATGACTCCAGAGCACTCAAAAACCCATGTCCAATTAAATGACTCCAGAGCACTTATAAACCCGCTTCCAACGAAATGACTCCAGAGCACTCAAAAACCCGCGTCCAAAGAAATGACTCCAGAGCACTTAAAAACCTGCTTCCAACGAAATGACTCCAGAGCACTTAAAAACCCGCTTCCAAAGAAATGACTTCAGAGCACTTAAAAACCCCTTCCAACGAAATGAGTCCAGAGTACTTAAAAGCCCAGTTCCAACAAAATGTCCTCAGTGCACATAAAAACCCCATTCCAAGGAAATGACTCCAGAGCACTCTAAAACCCGCTTCGAACGAAATGACTACAGAGCACTTAAAAACTCGCTTCCAACGAAAGGACTCTAGAGCACTTAAAAACCCATTTCCAAGGAAATGACTCCAGAGCACTTAAAAACCTGCTTCCAACAAAAGGACTCCACAGCACTTAAAAACCCGCTTCCAACGAAATGATCCCAGAGCACTTAAAAACCCGCTTCCAACCAAATGACTCCAGAGCGCTCAAAAACCAGCTATCAAGGAAATGACTCCAGAGCACTCTAAAACCCGCTTCCATCGAAATGACTCCAGAGTACTTAAAAGCCCAGTTCCAACAAAATGTCCTCAGTGCACATAAAAACCCCCTTCAAACGAAATGACTCCAGAGCACTTAAAAACATGCTTCCAACAAAAGGACTCCACAGCACTTAAAAAACCGCTTCCAACGAAATGATCCCAGAGCACTTAAAAACCCGCTTCCAACGAAATGACCTCTGAGCACATAAAAACCCGCTTCCAACGAAATGACTCCAGATCACTCAAAATCCCGCTTCCAACGAATTGACTCCAGAGCACTTAAAAGCCCGCTTCCAACGAAATGACTCCAGAGCACTCAAAAACCCGCTTCCAAGGAAATGACTCCAGAACACTCAAAAACACGCTTCCAACGAAATGACTCCAGACTACTTAAAAGCCCAGTTCCAACAAAATGTCCTCAGTGCACATAAAAACCACATTCCAACGAAATGACTCCAAAGCACTTAAAAACCTGCTTCCAACGAAAGGACTCCACAGCACTTAAAAAACCGCTTCCAACGAAATGACCTCCGAGCACATAAAAACCCGCTTCAAACGAAATGACTCCAAAGCACTCAAAAACCCGCTTCCAATGAAATGACTCCAGAGCACTTAAAAACCCGCTTCCAACGAAAAGACTCCAGGGCACTTAAAAACCCGCTTCCAAAGAAATGAATCCAGAGCACTTAAAAACCCACTTCCAAGGAAATGACTAGAGCACTCTAAAATCTGCTTCCAACGAAATGACTCCAGAGTACATAAAAGCCCAGTTCCAACAAAAGGTCCTCAGTGCACATAAAAACCACCTTTAAACTAAATGACTCCAGAGGACTTAAAAACCCGCTTCCAACGAAATGATCGCAGAGCCCTTAAAAACCCGCTTCCAACGAAATGACCTCAGAGCACTTAAAAACTCGCTTCTAAGGAAATGACTCTAGAGCACTTAAAAACCCAGTTCCAACGAAATGACTCCAAAGCACTTAAAAACAGCTTCCAACCAAATGACTACAGAGCATTAAAAAACCTGCTTCCAATGAAACAACCCTAGAGCACTTAAACACCTATTCCAACTAAAGGACACCAGAACATTTAAAACCCCGCTTCCAACGAAGTGACTCAGGAGCACTTAAAAACCAGCTTCCAACAAAATGATCCCAGAGCACTAAAAACCCGCTTCCAACGAAATGACCTCAGAGCACATAAAAATCCGCTTCCAACGAAATGACTCCAGAGCACTCAAAAACACGCTATCAAGGAAATGAATCCAGAGCCCTCTAAAACCCGCTTCCAACGAAATGACTCCAGAGTACTTAAAAGCCCAGTTCCAACAAAATGTCCTCAGTGCACATAAAAACCCCCTTCAAACGAAATGACTCCAGAGCACTTAAAAACCTGCTTCTAACAAAAGGACTCCACAGCACTTAAAACACCGCTTCCAAAGAAATGATCCCAGAGCACTTAAAAACCCGCTTCCAAAAAATGACCTCTGAGCACATAAAAACCCTCTTCCAACGAAATGACTCCAGAGCACTCAAAAACCCTCTTCCAAGGAAATGACTCCAGAGCACTTAAAAACCCGCTTCCAACGAAATGACTCCATAGCACTTAAAATCCCGCTTCCAACGAAATGACTCCACAGCACTTAAAAACCCGCTTCCAATGAAATGACTCCAGAGCACTCAAAAACCCGCTTCCAAGGAAATGACTCCAAAGCACTCTAAAACCCGCTTCCATCGAAATGACTCCAGAGCACTCAAAAAACCAATTCCAAGGAAATGACTCCACAGCACTTAAAAACCCGCTTCCAACGAAATGACTCCAGAGTACTCAAAACCCCGCTTCCAACGAAATGACTCAGGAGCACTTAAAAACCCGCTTCCATCGAAATGATCCCAGAGCACATAAAAACCCGCTTCCAAGAAAATGACTCTAGAGCACCTAAAAACCCGCTTCAAACAAAATGATCGCAGAGCACTTAAAAATGCGGTTCCAAAAAAATGACTCCAGAGCACTCTAAAACCCGCTTCCAAGGAAATGACTAGAGCACTTAAAAACCCGCTTCCAACGAAATGATCCCAGAGCACTTAAAAACCCGCTTCCAACGTTATGATCGCAGATCACTTAAAAACCCGCTTCCAACGAAATGAGTTCAGAGCACTCAAAAACCCACTTCCAAGGAAATGCCTCCAGAGCACTTAAAAACCCGCTTCCAACGAAATGACTCCAGAGCACTTAAAAACCTGCTTCCAACTAAATGCCTCCAGAGCACTTAAAAACCCGCTTCCAACGAAATGACTCCAGATCACTCAAAAACCCGCTATCAACTAAAAGAATCCAGAGAACTCAAAAACCTGCTTCCAATGAAATGCCTCGAGAGCACTTAAAAACCCGCTTCAAAGGAAATGACTCCAGAGCACTTAAAAACCTGCTTCCAACGAAATGACTCCAAAGCACTTAAAAACACGCTTCCAAAGAAATGACTCCAGAGCACTTAAAAACCCGCTTCCAAAGAAATGACTCCAGAGCACTTAAAAGCCCGCTTCCAACGAAATGACTCCAGAGCACTCTAAAACCCGCTTCCAACGAAATGACTACAGAGCACTTAAAAACTCGCTTCCAACGAAATGATTCCAGAGCACTTAAAAACCCGCTTCCAACGAAATGACTCCACAGCACTCTAAAACCCGCTTCCAATGAAATGACTCAGGAGCACTTAAATACCCGCTTCCAACGAAATGATCCCAGAGCACTTAAAAACCCTCTTCCAACGAAATGACTCCAGAGCACTCAAAAACCCGCTTCCAAGGAAATGACTCCAGAGCACTCTAAAACCCGCTTCCATCGAAATGACTCCAGAGTACTTAAAAGCCCAGTTCCAAACAAAATGTCCTCAGTGCACATAAAAACCCCCTCCAAACGAAATGACTCCAGAGCACTTAAAAACCTGCTTCCAACAAAAGGACTCCACAGCACTTAAAAAACCGCTTCCAAAGAAATGATCCCAGAGCACTTAAAAACCCGCTTCCAACGAAATGACCTCTGAGCACATAAAAACACTCTTCCAACGAAATGACTCCAGAGCACTCAAAAACCCGCGTCCAATGAAATGACTCCAGAGCACTTAAAAACCCGCTTCCAATGAAATGACTCCAGAGCACTTAAAAACCCGCTTACAAAGAAATGACTTCAGAGCACTTAAAAACCCCCTTCCAACGAAATGACTCCAGAGCACTTAAAAATCCATTTTCAAGGAAATGACTCCATAGCACTTAAAAAACTGCTTCCAACGAAATGACTCCAGAGCACTCTAAAACCCGCTTCCAACGAAATGACTCCAGAGTACTTAAAAGCCCAATTCCAACAAAATGTCCTCAGTGCACATAAAAACCGCTTTCCAACGAAATGTCTCCAGAGCAATTAAAAACCCGCTTCCAACGAAATGATCCCAGAGCACTTAATAACCCGCTTCCAACGAAATGATCGCAGATCACTTAAAAACCCGCTTCCAACGAAATGAGTTCAGAGAACTCAAAAACCCACTTCCAAGGAAATGCCTCCAGAGCAATTAAAAACCCGCTTCCAACGAAATGACTCCAGAGCACTTAAAAACCTGCTTCCAACTAAATGCCTCCAGAGCACTTAAAAACCCGCTTCCAACGAAATGACTCCAGATCACTCAAAAACCCGCTTCCAACTAAATGAATCCAGAGAACTCAAAAACCTGCTTTCAATGAAATGCCTCGACAGCGCTTAAAAACCCGCTTCAAAGGAAATGACTCCAGAGCACTGAAAAACCCGCTTCCAACGAAATGACTCCAGAGCACTTAAAAACCTGCTTCCAACTAAATGCCTCCAGAGCACTTAAAAACCCGCTTCCAACGAAATGACTCCAGATCACTCAAAAACCCGCTTCCAACTAAATGAATCCAGAGAACTCAAAACCTGCTTTCAATGAAATGCCTCGAAAGCGCTTAAAAACCCGCTTCAAAGGAAATGACTCCAGAGCACTGAAAAACCCGCTTCCAACGAAATGACTCCAGAGCACTTAAAAACACGCTTCCAACGAAATGACTCCACAGCACTCTAAAACCCGCTTCCAATGAAATGACTCAGGAGCACTTAAATACCCGCTTCCAACGAAATGATCCCAGAGCACTTAAAAACCCGCTTCCAACGAAATGACCTCTGAGCACATAAAAACGCTCTTCCAACGAAATGACTCCAGAGCACTCAAAAACCAACGTCCAATGAGATGACTCCAGAGCACTTAAAAACCCGCTTCCAACGAAATGACTCCAGAGCACTTAAAAACCCGCTTCCAAAGAAATGACTTCAGAGCACTTAAAAACCCCCTTCCAACGAAATGACTCCAGAGCACTTAAAAATCCGCTTCCAAGGAAATGACTAGAGCACTCTAAAACCCGCTTCCAACGAAATGACTCCAGAGTACTTAAAAGCCCAGTTCAAACAAAATGTCCTCAGTGCACATAAAAACCCCATTCCAACGAAATGACTCCAGAGCACTTAAAAACCCACTTCAAACGAAAGGACTCCACAGCACTTAAAAACCCGCTTCCAACAAAATGATCCCAGAGCACTTAAAAACCCCCTTCCAACGAAATGTCCTCCGAGAACATAAAAACCCGCTTCCAACGAAATGACTCCAGAGCACTCAAAAACCCACTTCCAAGGAAATGACTCCAGAGCACTTAAAAACCCGCTTCCAATGAAATGACTCCAGAATACTCAAAATCCCGCTTCCAACGAATTGACTCCAGAGCACTTAAAAGACCGCTTCCAACGAAATGACTCCAGATCACTCAAAAACCCGCTTCCAAATAAATGAATCCAGAGAACTCAAAAACCTGCTTCCAATGAAATGCCTCGAGAGCACTTAAAAACCCGCTTCCAACCAAATGACTCCAGAGCACTTAAAAACCCGCTTCCAACGAAATGACTCCAGAGTACTCAAAATCCCGCTTCAAAGGAAATGACTCCAGAGCACTTAAAAACCCGCTTCAAAGGAAATGACTCCAGAGCACTTAAAATCCCGCTTCCAAAGCATTGACTCCTGAGCACTTAAAAGCCCGCTTCAAAGGAAATGACTCCAGAGCACTTAAAAACCCGCTTCCAACGAAATGATCGCAGAGCACTTAAGAACCCGCTTCCAACGAAATGACCTCTGAGCACATAAAAACGCTCTTCCAACGAAATGACTCCAGAGCACTCAAAAACCCGCGTCCAATGAAATGACTCCAGAGCACTTAAAAACCCGCTTCCAACGAAATGACTCCAGAGCACTTAAAAACCCGCGTCCAATGAAATGACTCCAGAGCACTTATAAACCCGCTTCCAACGAACTGACTCCAGAGCACTTAAAAACCCGCTTCCAACGAAATGACTCCAGAGTACTCAAAATCCCGCTTCCAACGAAATGATCACAGAGCACTTAAGAACCCGCTTTCAACGAAATGACTTCAGAGCACTCAAAAACCACTTCCAAAGAAATGACTCCAGAGTACTCAATGACCTGCTTCCAACAAAAGGAATCCACAGCACTTAAAAAACCGCTTCCAAAGAAATAATCCCAGAACACTTAAAAACCCGCTTCCAATGACATGATCGCAGAGCCCTTAAAAACCCGATTCCAACAAAATGACCTCCGAGTACATAAAAACCAGCTTCCAACGAAATGACTCCAGAGCACTCAAAAACCTGCTTCCAATGAATTGACTCCAGAGCACTTAAAAACCTGCTTCCAACGAAATGACTCCAGAGCACTTAAAAACCCGCTTCCAATGAAATGATCACAGAGCACTTAAAAACCCGCTTCCAACGAAATGTCTTCAGAGCACTCAAAAACCTGCTTCCAACGAAATGACTCAAGAGCACTCTAAAACCCGCTTCCATCGACATGATTCCAGAGCACTCTAAAATCTGCTTCCAACAAAATGACTCCAGAGTACTTAAAAGCCCAGTTCCAACAAAATGTCCTCAGTGTACATAAAAACCCCATTCCAACGAAATGACTCCAGAGCACTTAAAAACCTGCCTCCAACGAAAGGACTCCACAGCACTTAAAAAACCGCTTACAACGAAATGACCTCCGAGCACTTAAAAACCCACTTCCAACGAAATGACTCAGGAGCACTTAAAACCCGCTTCCAATGAAATGATCCCAGAGCACATAAAAACCCGCTTCCAACGAAATGACTCCAGAGCACTCAAAAACACGCTTCCAATGACATGACTCCAGAGTACTTAAAAACCTGCTTCCAAGGAAATGACTCCAAAGCACTCAAAAACCGCTATGAAGGAAATGACTCCAGAGCACTCTAAAACCCGCTTCCAACGAAATGACTCTAGAACACTTAAAACCCAATTCCAACGAAATGACTCCAGAGCACTTAAAAACCGCTTCCACCCAAATGACTAAAGAGCATTTAAAAACCTGCTTCCAACGAAACAACCCTAGAGCTCTTAAACCCCGATTCCAACGAAAGGACACCAGAACATTTAAAACCCTGCTTCCAATGAAATGACTCAGGAGCACTTAAAAACCCGCTTCCAACGAAATGACTCAGGAGCACTTAAATACCCGCTTCCAACGAAATGATCCCAGAGCACTTAAAAACCCGCTTCCAACGAAATGACTCCTGAGCACTCAAAAACCCGCTTCCAAGGAAATGACTCCAGAGCACTCTAAAACCCGCTTCCATCGAAATGACTCCAGAGTACTTAAAAGCCCAGTTCCAAACAAAATGTCCTCAGTGCACATAAAACCCCCCTCCAAACAAAATGACTCCAGAGCACTTAACAACCTGCTTCCAACAAAGGGACTCCACAGCACTTAAAAAACCGCTTCCAATGAAATGATCCCAGAGCACTTAAAAACCCGCTTCCAAGGAAATGACTCCAGAGCACTTAAAAACCTGCTACCAACGAAATGACTCCAAAGCACTCAAAAACCCGCTTCCAAGGAAATGATTCCAGAGCACTCTAAAATCTGCTTCCAAAGAAATGACTCCAGAGTACTTAAAAGCCCAGTTCCAACAAAATGTCCTCAGTGTACATAAAAACCCCATTCCAACGAAATGACTCCAGAGCACTTAAAAACCTGCCTCCAACGAAAGGACTCCACAGCACTTAAAAACCCACTTCCAACGAAATGACCTCAGAGCACATAAAAATCTGCTTCCAACGAAGTATTCCAGAACACTTAAAAACCCGATTCCAACGAAATGATTCCAGAGCACTCTAAAACTCGCTTTCAACGAAATGACTCCAGAGCACTTAAAAACCGCTTCCAACCAAATGACTACAGAGCATTTAAAAACCTGCTTCCAATGAAACAACCCTAGAGCACTTAAACACCTATTCCAACGAAAGGACACCTGAACATTTAAAACCCCGCTTCCAACGAAATGACTCAGGAGCACTTAAAACCCGCTTCCAACGAAATGATCCCAGAGCACATAAAAACCCGCTTCCATCGAAATGACTCCAGAGTACTTAAAAGCCCAGTTCCAAACGAAATGTCCTCAGTGCACATAAAAACCCCCTCCAAACGAAATGGCTCCAGACCACTTAACAACCTGCTTCCAACAAAAGGACTCCACAGCACTTAAAAAACCGCTTCCAAAGAAATGATCCCAGAGCACTTAAAAACCCGCTTCCAAGGAAATGACTCCAGAGCACTTAAAAACCTGCTTCCAACAAAAGGAATCCACAGCACTTAAAAAACCGCTTCCAAAGAAATAATCCCAGAGCACTTAAAAACCCGCTTCCAACGAAATGATCTCTGAGCACATAAAAACGCTCTTCCAACGAAATGACTCCAGAGCACTCAAAAACCCGCGTCCAATGAAATGACTCCAGAGCACTTAAAAACCCGCTTCCAACGAAATGACTCCAGAGAACTTAAAAACCCGCTTCCAAAGAAATGACTTCAGAGCACTTAAAAACCCCCTTCCAACGAAATGACTCCAGAGCACTTAAAAATCCGCTTCCAAGGAAATGACTAGAGCACTCTAAAACCCGCTTCCAACGAAATGACTCCAGAGTACTTAAAAGTCCAGTTCCAACAAAATGTCCTCAGTGCACATAAAAACCCCATTCAAACGAAATGACTCCAGAGCACTTAAAAACCCGCTTCCAACGAAAGGACTACACAGCCCTTAAAAACCCGCTTCCAACAAAAAGATCCCAGAGCACTTAAAAACCCGCTTCCAAAGAAATGACCTCCGAGCACATAAAAACCCGCTTCCAAGGAAATGACTAGAGCACTCTAAAACCCGCTTCCAACGAAATGACTCCAGAGTACTTAAAAGCCCAGTTCCAACAAAATGTCCTCAGTGCACATAAAAACCCCATTCCAACGAAATGACTCCAGAGCACTTAAGAACCCACTTCAAAAGAAAGGACTCCACAGCACATAAAATCCGCTTCCAATTAAATAACTCCAGAGCACTTAAAAACCCGCTTCCAATGAAATGACTCCAGAGCACTTAAAAACCCGCTTCCAACGAAATGACTCCAGAGTACTCAAAATCCCGCTTCCAACAAATTGACTCCAGAGCACTGAAAAGCCCGCTTCCAAATAAATGAATCCAGAGTACTCAAAAACCTGCTTCCAATGAAATGCCTCGAGAGCACTTAAAAACTAGCTTCCACCGAAATGACTCCAGGGCACTAAAAAACCCGCTTCGAAGGAAATGACTATAGCACTCTAAAATCTGCTTCCAACGAAATGACTCCAGAGTACTTAAAAGCCCAGTTCCAACAAAAGATTCTCAGTGCACATAAAAACCACCTTCAAACTAAATGACTCCAGTGGACTTAAAAACCCGCTTCCAACGAAAGGACTCCACAGCACTTAAAAACCCGCTTCCAACGAAATGATCTCAGAGCCCTTAAAAACCCGCTTCCAACGAAATGACCTCCGAGTACATAAAAATCTTCTTCCATCGAAATGATCCCAGAGCACTTAAAAACCCCCTTCCAAAGAAATGACCTCCGAACACATAAAAACCCGCTTCCAACGAAATGACTCCAGAGCACTCAAAAACCCACTTCCAAGGAAATGACTCCAGAGCACTTAAAAACCCGCTTCCAACGAAATGACTCCAGAGCACTTAAAAACCCGCTTCCAATGAAATGACTCCAGAGCACTTAAAAACCCGCTTCCAACGAAATGACTCCAGAGTACTCAAAATCCCGCTTCCAACAAATTGACTCCAGAGCACTTAAAAGCCCGCTTCCAAAGAAATGACTCCAGATCACTCAAAAACCCGCTTCCAACTAAATGAATCCAGAGAACTCAAAAACCTGCTTCCAATGAAATGCCTCAAGAGCACTTAAAAACCCGCTTCGAAGGAAATGATACAAGAGAACTTAAAAACCTGCTTCCAATGAAATGCCTCTACAGCAGTTAAAAACCCGCTTCCAAAGAAATGACTCCAGAGCACTTAAAAACCCGCTTCCAAGGAAATGACTCCAGAGCACTTAAAAACCCGCTTCCAAGGAAAAGACTCCAGGGCACTTAAAAACCCGCTTCCAAAGAAATTACTCCAGAGCACTTAAAAACCCGCTTCCAAGGAAATGACTAGAGCACTCTAAAATCTGCTTCCAACGAAATGACTCCAGAGTACTTAAAAGCCCAGTTCCAAAAAAAGGTCCTCAGTGCACATAAATGCCACCTTTAAACTAAATGACTCCAGTGGACTTAAAAACCTGCTTCCAACGAAAGGACTCCACAGCAATTAAAAACCCGCTTCCAACAAAATGATCGCAGAGCCCTTAAAAACCAGCTTCCAACGAAATGACTCCAGAGCACTCAAAAACCCGCTTCCAATGAATTTACTCCAGAGCACTTAAAAACCCGATTCCAACGAAATGACTCCAGAGCACTTAAAAACCCGCTTCCAACAAAATGACTTCAGAGCACTCAAAAACCCGCTTCCAACTAAATGAATCCAGATAACTCAAAAACCTGCTTCCAATGAAATACCTCGAGAGCACTTAAAAACCTGCTTTCAAAGAAATGACTCCAGAGCACTTAAAAACCCGCCTACAATGAAATGATCGCAGAGCACTTAAAAACCCGCTTGCAACGAAATGACTTCAGAGCACTCAATAACCCACTTCAAACGAAATGACTCCAGAGCACTCAAAAACCCGCTTCCAAGGAAATGACTCCAGAGCACTCTAAAATCTGCTTCCAACGAAATGACTCCAGAGTACTTTAAAGCCCAGTTCCAACAAAATGTCCTCAGTGCACATAAAAAAACACATTCCAACGAAATGACCTCCGAGCACATACAAACCCTCTTCCAACGAAATGACTCCAGAGCACTCAAAAACTCGCTTCCAAAGAAATGACTCCAGAGCACTTAAAAACCCGCTTCCAAGGAAATGACTAGAGCACTCTAAAACCCGCTTCCAACGAAATGACTCCTGAGTACTTAAAAGCCCAGTTCCAACAAAATGTCCTCAGTGCACATAAAAACCCCATTCAAACGAAATGACTCCAGAGCACTTAAAAACCCGCTTCCAACGAAAGGACTACACAGCACTTAAAAACCTGCTTCCAACAAAAAGATCCCAGAGCACTTAAAAACCCGCTTCCAAAGAAATGACCTCCAGAGCACTTAAAAAAACGCTTCCAATGAAATGACTCTAGAGTACTCAAAATCCCGCTTCCAAAGAATTAACTCCAGAGCACTGAAAAGCCCGCTTCCAACGAAATGACTCCAGATCACTCAAAAACCCGCTTCCAAATAAATGAATCCAGAGTATTCAAAAACCTGCTTCCAATGAAATGCCTCGAAAGCATTTAAAAACTAGCTTCTACCGAAATGACTCCAGGGCACTCAAAAACCCACTTCCAAGGAAAAGACTATACCACTCTAAAATCCGCTTCCAACGAAATGACTCCAGAATACTTAAAAGCCCAGTTCCAACAAAAGGTCCTCAGTGCACATAAAAACCACCTTCAAACTAAATGACTCCAGTGGACTTAAAAACCCGCTTCTAACGAAAGGACTCCACAGCACTTAAAAACCCGCTTCCAACAAAATGATCGCAGAGCCCTTAAAACCCACTTCCAACGAAATGACCTCCGAGTACATAAAAATCTGCTTCCATCGAAATGATCCCAGAGCACTTAAAAACCCCCTTCCAACGAAATGACCTCCGAACACATAAAAACCCGCTTCCAACGAAATGACTCCAGAGCACTCAAAAACCCACTTCCAAGGAAATGACTCCAGAGCACTTAAAAACCGCTTCCAACTCAAAATGACTCCAGAGCACTTAAAACCCACTTCCAATGAAATGACTCCAGAGCACATAAAAACCCGCTTCCAACGAAATGACTCCAGAGTACTCAAAATCCCGCTTCCAACAAATTGACTCCAGAGCACTTAAAATCCCGCTTCCAACGAAATGACTCCAGATCACTCAAAAACCCGCTTCCAACTAAATGAATCCAGAGAACTCAAAAACCTGCTTCCAATGAAATGCCTCTACAGCAGTTAATAACCCGCTTCCAAAGAAATGACTCCAGAGCAGTTAAAAACCCGCTTCCAAGGAAATGACTCCAGAGCACTTAAAAACCCGCTTCCAACGAAATGATCGCAGAGCACTTAAAAACCCGCTTCCAACGAAATGACTTCAGAGCACTCAAAAACCCATTTCCAACGAAATGACTCCAGAGCACTCAAAACCCGCTTCCAAGGAAATGACTCCAGAGCACTCTAAAATCTGCTTCCAACGAAATGACTCCAGACTACTTTAAAGCCCAGTTCCAACAAAATGTCCTCAGTGCACATAAAAAAACCCATTCCAACGAAATGACCTCCGAGCACATACAAACCCGCTTCCAACGAAATTACTCCAGAGCACTCAAAAACTCGCTTCCAAAGAAATGACTCCAGAGCACTTAAAAACCCGCTTCCAAGGAAATGACTAGAGCACTCTAAAATCTGCTTCCAAAGAAATGACTCCAGAGTACTTAAAAGCCCAGTTCCAAAAAAAGGTCCTCAGTGCACATAAATACCACCTTCAAACTAAATGACTCCAGTGGACTTAAAAACCCGCTTCCAACGAAAGGACTCCACAGCACTTAAAAACCCGCTTCCAACAAAATGATCGCAGAGCCCTTAAAAACCAGCTTCCAACGAAATGACCTCCGAGTACATAAAAACCCGCTTCCAACGAAATGACTCCAGAGCACTCAAAAACCCGCTTCCAATGAATTTACTCCAGAGCACTCAAAAACCCGATTCCAACGAAATGACTCCAGAGCACTTAAAAACCCGCTTCCAACAAAATGATCGCAGAGCACTTAAAAACCCGCTTCCAACGAAATGACTTCAGAGCACTCAAAAACCCGCTTCCAACTAAATGAATCCAGAGAACTCAAAAACCTGCTTCCAATGAAATGCCTCGAGAGCACTTAAAAACCTGCTTTCAAAGAAATGACTCCAGAGCACTTAAAAACCCGCCTACAATGAAATTATCGCAGAGCACTTAAAAACCCGCTTGCAACGAAATGACTTCAGAGCTCTCAAAAACCCGATTCCAACGAAATGACTCCAGAGCACTCAAAAACCCGCTTCCAAGGAAATGATTCCAGAGCACTTAAAAACCCGCTTCCAACGAAATGACTCCAGAGTACTCAAAATCCCGCTTCCAACGAATTGACTCCAGAGCACTGAAAAACCCACTTCCAACAAAATGACTCCAGATCACTCAAAAACCCGCTTCCAAATAAATGAATCCAGAGAACTCAAAAACCTGCTTCCAATGAAATACCTCGAGAGCACTTAAAAACCTGCTTTCAAAGAAATGACTCCAGAGCACTTAAAAACCCGCCTACAACGAAATGATCGCAGAGCACTTAAAAACCCCCTTGCAATGAAATGACTTCAGAGCACTCAAAAACCCAATTCCAACGAAATGACTCCAGAGCACTCAAAAACCCGCTTCCAAGGAAATGATTCCAGAGCACTCTAAAATCCGCTTCCAACGAAATGACTCCAGAGTACTTAAAAGCCCAGTTCCAACAATAGGTCCTCAGTGCACATAAAAACCACCTTCAAACTAAATGACTCCAGAGGACTTAAAAACCTGCTTCCAACGAAAGGACTCCACAGCACTTAAAAACCCGCTTCCAAGGAAATGACTAGAGCACTCTAAAATCTGCTTCCAACGAAATGACTCCAGAGTACTTAAAAGCCCAGTTCCAACAATAGGTCCTCAGTGCACATAAAAACCACCTTCAAACTAAATGACTCCAGAGGACTTAAAAACCGCTTCCAACGAAAGGACTCCACAGCACTTAAAAACCCGCCTTAAACGAAATGATCGCAGAGCCCTTAAAAACCCGGCACTCAAAAAACTAAATGACTCCAGAGCACTTAAAAACCCTCTTCGAAGGAAATGATACAAGAGAACTTAAAAACCTGCTTCCAATGAAATGCCTCCACAGCACTTAAAAACCTGCTTCCAAAGAAATGACTCCAGAGCACTAAAACCCGCCTAAACGAAATGACTTCAGAGCACCTAAACCCCACTTACAATGAAATGACTCAGAGCACTCAAAACCCACTTCCAAAAAATGACTCCAGAGTACTCAAAAACACGCCCAACGAAAAGACTCCTGAGCACTAAAAACCCGCTTCCAACGAAATGCCTCCAGAGCACTTAAAAGAACGCTTCCAACGAAATGACTCCAGAGCACTCTAAAACCCGCTTCCAAAGAAATGACTACAGAGCACTTAAAAACTCGCATCCAACGAAATGACTCTAGAGCACTTAAAAACCCAGTTCCAACGAAAGGACTCCAGAGCACTTAAAAACCGCTTCACACCAAATGACTACAGAGCATTTAAAAACCTTCTTCAAACAAAACAACCCTAGATCACTTAAACCCCGATTCCAACGAAAGGACACGAGAACATTTAAAACACCGCTTCCAACGAAATGACTCAGGAGCACTTAAAAACCCGCTTACAACGAAATGACTCCAGAGCACTTAAAAACCCGCTTCCAATGAAATGACCTCAGAGCACATAAAAACCCGCTTCCCACGAAATGACTCTAGAGCACTTAAAAACCCGCTTCCAACGAAATGATTCCAGAGCACTCTAAAACAGGCTTTCAAAGAAATGACTCCAAAGCACTTAAAAACCGCTTCCAACCAAATGACTACAGAGCATTTAAAAACATGCTTCCAAAGAAACAACCCTAGAACACTTAAACCTCGCTTCCAATGAAAGGACAACAGAACATTTAAAACCTCGCTTCCAACGAAATGACTCAGGAGCACTTAAAAACCCGCTTCCAACGAAATGACTCAGGAGCACTTTAAAACCCGCTTCCAACAAAATGATCCCAGAGCACTTAAAAACCCGCTTCCAAATGACTCCAGAGTACTTTAAAGCCCAGTTGCAACAAAATGTCCTCAGTGCACATAAAAACCCCATTCCAACGAAATGACTCCAGAGCACTCAAAAACCTGCTTCTAATGAAATGACTCCAGAGCACTTAAAAACCCGCTTCCAACGAAAAGACTCCAGGGCACTTAAAAACCTGCTTCCAAAGAAATGACTCCATAGCACTTAAAAAACCCGCCAAGGAAATGACTAGAGCACTCTAAAATCCGCTTCCAACGAAATGACTCCAGAGTACTTAAAAGCCCAGTTCCAACAATAGGTCCTCAGTGCACATAAAAACCACCTTCAAACTAAATGACTCCAGAGGACTTAAAAACCCGCTTCCAACGAAAGGACTCCACAGCACTCAAAAACCCGCTTCCAACGAAATGATCGCAGAGCCCTTAAAAAACTGCTTCCAACGAAATGACCTCCAAGTACATAAAAACCCGCTTCCAACGAAATGACTCCAGAGCACTCAAAAACCCGCTTCCAATGAATTGACTCCAGAGCACTTAAAAAACCGCTTCCAACAAAATGACTCCAGAGCACTTAAAAACCCCTTCTTCAAGGAAATGATACAAGAGAACTTAAAAAACCTGCTTCCAATGAAATGCCTCCACAGCACTTAAAAACCTGCTTCCAAAGAAATGACTCCAGAGCACTTAAAAACCCGCTTCAAACGAAATGACTTCAGAGCACCTAAAACCCCCCTTACAACGAAATGACTCCAGAGCACTCAAAAACCCACTTCCAAAAAAAATGACTCCAGAGTACTCAAAACACGCTCCAACGAAAAAGACTCCTGAGCACTAAAAAACCCGTTAAACAAAAATGACTCCAGAGCACTTAAAAGAACGCTTCCAACGAAATGACTCCAGAGCACTCTAAAACCCGCTTCCAAAGAAATGACTACAGAGCACTTAAAAACTCGCATCCAACGAAATGACTCTAGAGCACTTAAAAACCCAGTTCCAACGAAAGGACTCCAGAGCACTTAAAAACCCGCTTCCAACGAAATGACTCCAGAGTACTCAAAATCCCGCTTCCAACAAATTGAATCCAGAGCACTTAAAAGCCCGCTTCCAACGAAATGACTCCAGATCACTCAAAAACCGGCTTCCAACTAAATGAATCCAGAGAACTCAAAAACCTGCTTCCAATGAAATGCCTCAAGAGCACTTAAAAACCCGCTTCAAAGGAAATGATACAAGAGAACTAAAAAACCTGCTTCCAATGAAATGCCTCCACAGCAGATAAAAACCCGCTTCCAAAGAAATGACTCAAGAGCACTTAAAAACGCACTTCCAAGGAAATGACTCCAGAGCACTTAAAAACCCGCTTCCAACGAAATGATCGCAGAGCACTTAAAAACCCGCTTCCAACGAAATGACTTCAGAGCACTCAAAAACCCACTTCAAACGAAATGACTCCAGAGCACTCAAAAACCCGCTTCCAAGGAAATGACTCCAGAGCACTCTAAAATCTGCTTCCAACGAAATGACTCCAGACTACTTTAAAGCCCAGTTCCAACAAAATGTCCTCAGTGCACATAAAAAAACACATTCCAAATAAAATGACCTCCGAGCACATACAAACCCGCTTCCAACGAAATGACTCCAGAGCACTCAAAAACTCGCTTCCAAGGAAATGACTTCAGAGCACCTAAAACCCCCCTTACAACGAAATGACTCCAGAGCACTCAAAAACCCACTTCCAAAAAAAAATGACTCCAGAGTACTCAAAAACACGCTTCCAACGAAAAGACTCCTGAGCACTAAAAAACCCGCTTCCAACGAAATGACTCCAGAGCACTTAAAAGAACGCCAAAAAAATGACTCAGAGCACTCTAAAACCCGCTTCCAAAGAAATGACTACAGAGCACTTAAAAACCGTGATCCAACGAAATGACTCTAGAGCACTTAAAAACCCAGTTCCAACGAAAGGACTCCAGAGCACTTAAAAACCCGCTTCCAACGAAATGACTCCAGAGTACTCAAAATCCCGCTTCCAACAAATTGACTCCAGAGCACTTAAAAGCCCGCTTCCAACGAAATGACTCCAGATCACTCAAAAACCCGCTTCCAACTAAATGAATCCAGAGAACTCAAAAACCTGCTTCCAATGAAATGCCTCGAGAGCACTTAAAAACCCGCTTCGAAGGAAATGATACAAGAGAACTTAAAAACCTGCTTCCAATGAAATGCCTCCACAGCAGATAAAAACCCGCTTCCAAAGAAATGACTCAAGAGCACTTAAAAACGCACTTCCAAGGAAATGACTCCAGAGCACTTAAAAACCCGCTTCCAACGAAATGATCGCAGAGCACTTAAAAACCCGCTTCCAACGAAATGACTTCAGAGCACTCAAAAACCCACTTCAAACGAAATGACTCCAGAGCACTCAAAACCCGCTTCCAAGGAAATGACTCCAGAGCACTCTAAAATCTGCTTCCAACGAAATGACTCCAGACTACTTTAAAGCCCAGTTCCAACAAAATGTCCTCAGTGCACATAAAAAAACACATTCCAACGAAATGACCTCCGAGCACATACAAACCCGCTTCCAACGAAATGACTCCAGAGCACTCAAAAACTCGCTTCCAAGGAAATGACTTCAGAGCACCTAAAACCCCCCTTACAACGAAATAACTCCAGAGCACTCAAAAACCAACTTCCAACATAATGACTCCAGAGCACTTAAAAACCCGCTTCCAATGAAATTATCGCAGAGCACTTAAAAACCCGCTTCCAACGAAATGACTTCAGAGCACTCAAAAACCTGCTTCCAACGAAATGACTCCAGAGCACTCAAAAACCCGCTTCCAAGGAAATGATTCCAGAGCACTCTAAAATCTGCTTCCAACGAAATGACTCCAGAGTACTTAAAAGCCCAGTTCCAACAAAATGTCCTCAGTGTACATAAAAACCCCATTCCAACGAAATGACTCCAGAGCACTTAAAAACCTGCCTCCAACTAAAAGGACTCCACAGCACTTAAAAACCGCCCAACGAAATGACCAGAGCACTTAAAACCCACTTCCAACGAAATGACCTCAGAGCACATAAAAATCTGCTTCCAACTAAATATTCCAGAACACTTAAAAACCCGATTCCAACGAAATGATTCCAGAGCACTCTAAAACTCGCCAACGAAATGACTCCAGAGCACTTAAAAACCGCCTAACCAAATGACTACAGAGCATTTAAAAACCTGCTTCCAATGAAACAACCCTAGAGCACTTAAACATCTATTCCAACGAAAGGACACCTGAACATTTAAAACCCCGCTTCCAACGAAATGACTCAGGAGCACTTAAAACCCGCTTCCAACGAAATGATCCCAGAGCACATAAAAACCCGCTTCCAAAGAAATGTCTCCAGAGCACTCAAAAACACGCTTCCAATGACATGACTCCAGAGTACTTAAAAACCCGCTTCCAACGAAATGACTCCAGAGCACTTAAAAACTGCTTCCAACAAAATGACTACAGAGCATTTAAAAACCTGCTTCCAACGAAACAACCCTAGAGCTCTTAAACCCCGATTCCAACGAAAGGACACCAGAACATTTAAAACCCTGCTTCCAATGAAATGACTCAGGAGCACATAAAAACCAGCTTCCAACGAAATGAGTCAGGAGCACTTAAATACCCGCTTCCAACGAAATGATCCCAGAGCACTTAAAAACACGCTTCCAACGAAATGACTCCAGAGCACTCAAAAACCCGCTTCCAAGGAAATGACTCCAGAGCACTCTAAAACCCGCTTCCATCGAAATGACTCCAGAGTACTTAAAAGCCCAGTTCCAAACGAAATGTAATCAGTGCACATAAAAACCCCTTCCAAACGAAATGACTCCAGAGCACTTAACAACCTGCTTCCAACAAAAGGACTCCACAGCACTTAAAAAACCGCTTCCAAAGAAATTATCCCAGAGCACTTAAAAACCCGCTTCCAAGGAAATGACTCCAGAGCACTTAAAAACCTGCTTCCAACGAAATGACTCCAAAGCACTTAAAAACACGCTTCCAAAGAAATGACTCCAGAGCACTAAAAAACCCGCTTCCAACGAAATGACTCCAGAGCACTTAAAAGCCAGCTTCCAACGAATGACTCCAGAGCACTCTAAAACCCGCTCTAAACGAAATGACTACAGAGCACTTAAAAATTGCCTAAACTAAAAATGACTCTAGAGCACTTAAAAACCCAGTTCCAACGAATGACTCCAGAGCACTTAAAAACCGCTTCCAAACAAAATGACTACAGAGCATTTAAAAACCTGCTTCCAACAAAACAACCCTAGAGCTCTTAAAACCCCAATTCCAACTAAAGGACACCAGAACATTTAAAACCCTGCTTCCAATGAAATGACTCAGAGCACTAAAAACACGCCTAACGAAATGACTCAGAGCACTTAAATGCCCGCTTCCAATGAAATGATCCCAGAGCACTTAAAAACCTGCTTCCAACAAAAGATCCCAGAGCACTTAAAAACCCGCTTCCAAAGAAATGACCTCCAGGCACATAAAACCCACTTCCAAGGAAATGACTAGAGCACTTAAAACCAGCTTCCAACCAAAATGATGACCAGAGCACTTAAAGCCCAGTTCCAACAAAATGTTCAAAGAAATTCAGAGCATAAAAACCCCATTCCAACGAAATGACTCCAGAGCACTTAAGAACCCGCTTCAAATGAAAGGACTCCACAGCACATAAAACCCGCTTCCAATGAAATGACTCCAGAGCACTTAAAACCCGCAAGGAAATTCCAATGAAATGACTCCAGAGCACTTAAAAACGCACCAATGAAATGACTTCTAGAGTACTCAAAATCCCGCTCCAAAGAATTAACTCCAGAGCACTGAAAAGCCCGACTCAACTGAAATGACTCCAGATCACTCAAAAACCCGCTTCCAAATAAATGAATCCAGAGTATTCAAAAACCTGCTTCCAATGAAATGCCTCAAGAGCATTTAAAACTAGCTTCCAGGAAATGACTCCAGGGCACTCAAAAACCCACTTCCAAGGAAATGACTATACCACTAAAATCCGCTCCAACGAAATGACTCCAGAATACTTAAAGCCCAGTTCCAAAAAAGGTCCTCAGTGCACATAAAAACCACCTTCAAACTAAATGACTCCAGTGGACTTAAAACCCCGCTTCTAACGAAAGGACTCCACAGCACTTAAAAACCCGCCTCAACAAAATGATCAGAGCCCTTTAAAACCCACTTCCAAACTAAATGACCTCCGAGTACATAAAAATCTGCTTCCAACGAAATGATCCCAGAGCACTTAAAAACCCCTTCCAAAAAATGACCTCCGAACACATAAAACCCGCTTCCAACTAAATGACTCCAGAGCACTAAAAACCCACTTCCAAGGAAATGACCCAGAGCACTTAAAAACCCGCTCCAAATCTAAATGACTCCAGAGCACTTAAAAACCCACTTCCAATGAAATGACTCCAGAGCACATAAAAACCCGCATACAACGAAATGACCCAGAGTACTCAAAATCCCGCTTCCAACAAATTGACTCCAGAGCACTTAAAACCCGCCTAAACGAAATGACTCCAGATCACTCAAAACCCGCCCAACTAAATGAATCCAGAGAACTCAAAACCTGCTTCCAATGAAATGCCTCTACAGCAGTTAACTTAAAACCCGCTTCCAAAGAAATGACTCCAGAGCAGTTAAAAACCCGTTCCAAGGAAAATGACTCCAGAGCACTTAAAAACCCATTCCAACGAAATGATCGCAGAGCACTTAAAAACCCGCTTCAAACTAAAAATGACTTCAGAGCACTCAAAAACCCATTTCCAACGAAATGACTCCAGAGCACTCAAAAACCCTTCAAGGAAATGACTCCAGAGCACTCTAAAATCTGCTTCCAACGAAATGACTCCAGACTACTTTAAAGCCCAGTTCCAAATAAAATGTCCTCAGTGCACATAAAAACCCATTCCAACGAAATGACCTCCGAGCACATACAAACCCGCTTCCAACGAAATGACTCCAGAGCACTCAAAAACTCGCCTAAAGAAATGACTCCAGAGCACTTAAAAACCCGCTTCCAAGGAAATGACTAGAGCACTCTAAAATCTGCTTCCAAAGAAATGACTCCAGAGTACTTAAAAGCCCAGTTCCAAAAAAAGGTCCTCAGTGCACATAAATACCACCTTCAAACTAAATGACTCCAGTGGACTTAAAAACCCGCTTCCAACGAAAGGACTCACAGCACTTAAAACCCGCCCAACAAAATGATCGTAGAGCCCTTAAAAACCAGCTTCAAAACTAAATGACCTCCGAGTACTTAAAAATAAAAACCCGCTTAAAAACCCTAAACAAAAAATGACTCCAGAGCACTAAAAAACCCGCTTCAATGAATTTACTCCAGAGCACTCAAAAACCCATTCCAACTAAATGACTCCAGAGCACTTAAAAACCCGCTACCAACAAAATGATCCAGAGCACTTAAAACCCGATTCTAACGAAATGACTTCAGAGCACTCAAAAACCCGCCTCAACTAAATGAATCCAGAGAACTCAAAACCTGCTTCCAATGAAATGCCTCGAGAGCACTTAAAACCTGCTTTCAAAGAAATGACTCCAGAGCACTTAAAAACCCGCCTACAACGAAATTATCGCAGACAGCACTTAAAACCGCTAAAGAAATGACTTCAGAGCTCTCAAAACCCGATTCCAACGAAATGACTCCAGAGCACTCAAAAACCCGCCTAAGGAAATGATTCCAGAGCACTTAAAAAACCCGCCTAAACGAAATGACTCCAGAGTACTCAAAATCCCGCCTAAACGAATTGACTCCAGAGCACTGAAAAACCCACTTCCAACAAAATGACTCCAGATCACTCAAAACCCGCTCCAAATAAATGAATCCAGAGAACTCAAAACCTGCTTCCAATGAAATACCTCGAGAGCACTTAAAAACCTGCTTTCAAAGAAATGACTCCCAGAGCACTTAAAAACCCGCCTACAACGAAATGATCATGAGAGCACTTTAAAACCCCTTGCAATGAAATGACT